>MDJU01000317.1:0-37015 GCA_001721665.1 Trichoderma pleuroti
CGCAACACATGTCGCTTTGATCCGTAAAAGCCGGGCAACGGACCGGGGTGTCTGTATTTTTAGCAGGCAGGTCACCTCGCATTAACTGCTAGAACTATTAGGTAGGTTAGGTAGCCTAGTTCAACACAACTAGCAGCAACAGCCCACTGCAACTGCGCTGCACTGCAACTGACTGGTCCACCGCAGTGAATTGGTCGTCAACAAAAGAGAAGCAGCAAGGTGGCAGGACTGATTACGTGGAGGAGCGAGGACCCGGGCCGGCCAATCGCAGCGCGCGGGTGCACCAAAGATCCGCTCCGGGCGCGCTAGGCCGCACGTGAATGTCATTGGCAGTGAATCGCGGCCAGGGGAGCTCTGGATGAAGAGATATGAGCAATTGCGCTGCCCCGAGTACAAGACAAGGTAAAATGATTACTGAATAGTGTTGACACTCTACTCTACTATGCAACTATCACCTCCATGTGCAGCATCTACGTGTGGCGGGTTGGGCGAGCGTCGTCAATTTCCTTGGCCTGCCTGACAAGGCTCACCTCGCACATACATATTGAGCTCCCCAATTTTTTTTTTGGGCGGCAGCCAAGTCAGCGCAATTTCGTCGACAACAATCAGCAATTGAACACGAATCCAGGCAGCGACATTCTCAATTGACGTGAAAAGCGACTGCCTGGAAGGACGCCCAGCTGACTGACATTCTCACTCCTTATTGCCTCCTGCGAGCCCACGAGTCCCTAGAGAATCATGCATACCCAAGACTGCTGTAATTTCATGCCCATTATTATTACCAAGTGCTGGAGAGTGGCTGCAACCTGGTTTCACTTTGTTTCACCCTTGTTTATCCTGCCTGCTAAAAATACAGACACCCCGGTCCGTTGCCCGGCTTTTACGGATCAAAGCGACATGTGTTGCGATTGGGATCATGCACGGCTGCGGATACATGTACCCTTGAGCAACTCATTGCTGGGTCAAAGCCATGAACCCGTGGGATGCAATGCACGTACAGTAATCACCTTCACCAGGATGAGGCTACCATCTCATCATATCACTGTGACTTGAGGTAGGTGAACTAGACACTATTGCATCATTGACACATGATAAAAGAGCACAATCGTAGTCTCCATCTATGTGTATGGATTTAATTTCAGTAATGTACAGATTAACACTTGGCTTCAGAGAGAAAGAGGTCGACCGTGAACGCCTGCAACGCCATAGTTTCCACCCAACACAGTTTGCATATACGCCACAAGTCTCGCCAAATCAGATCTTTATCGTCATAGGAAGAGGCGGTTGACATTGGTCATTTAAAACAAGAAACCCTCGTAGCTCATCCAAGGTGTTCTCGATCCAGGTGGTGAGTGACTGCAGCCTCGTCACCTTCGAACACCTCACAAATCGGGCAAACAACGATGTTTTCATCTAAGCGAGCTCCTCCGGCTTCACTAGAAGATGTGCTGGTTGTTGGCACGTCTAAATCCGGCATGAAGTCTGCCAGACTCCTCGGCGGCGGCCCCTCCAAATACTCAAAGTCGTCATCGTTCCTCATGTCCGTATACCGGCTGCTGAATCTTGAGCTCGACACATTCGAAGGGCTCGGAGCCCACGCTGCCCCGTTTCGATTGGCTCTGAAGACCCGTCATAAAGTCTTTGCACTCTACCTATTTGGCCGTTTTGTAATCTGACTTTGATGCCACGAGGGTGGTCTCCCGACGTGAGAACATCCTGGACAACTCCTTGCGTTTCTCGACCCGTCGGCTGGTCTTCCTTTAGAATGATAAAAACTGCAGCACCAGGCACTACCTGTCTAGAGGTTGGTACGGTTCCGGCTGCTTGTTGCGGCGTCCCAGGTGCTCCTCGACCCGAGTTTGAAGATCTCCCTCCACGGCCTCTGCCCCGAGGCTGGTTTTGTCGAGGCTGACGATTGCGTGGCCTGTTCATTGCCTAGGAAAATTCATATCCGAGCAGGTGAACTAGAGAGCATCGTATTGTTATGGTAGATGACCTGGCATTATTTGGTTTTGGTTCAATTTTTCATTTCGCACGCAGCGATACCTTTGCGTTTTGCCGGCTAATTTTGTCATTAGTCATCATCTTTTTACAGAGCACAGCACTCGCTGGTATAGGATCGCCCTTCAAGTCAGGGCTATAATGGTCAACTTTTAACATGTCCATGACAGTATCACAGATAGTGCATGGGGGCATGTAGCCGGATACTCTTTTTCTTATGAACATCGGTCAATATCTAATGACCAGATAAGAGCCCGAGTAAGCGCATCTGCAATACCGAGTACAAGCTAGAGTCACCAAACCAAAGTACGTTACAAGTTAGCACAACTAATTCTTGCTACCCGGCAATATTTCCACTGCTACCTGTGCTTTGCCTAATATCATGTTTTTTACAACCCAGAGTGTGCTAATGATGTAATTAATCGGAGACTCTCCGTTCTGTGAGACTGTGTTTTTCCAATTTTACTTTATTCATTGCGAGAGCTTACATCATTCAACATCCTACAATGTCAACACCCACATGTATCAAAGCCACCTCTGGCGTCATGGATGCATATTTACAGCAACCCTGATGGCCAATTGTACATCTCTGTTACAACGAATACGGTCAGCATCATCGACATTGAGCATATACGTCATGATGTCGAATAATTGACAACTGAATGATAGAAATCCCTTGTAATTGATGGTCTGTGGCGGCTGATTGTGCTTTTGACGGCTGCCGTCCGAGAGTCGGAACCCCATGGGAGTGACCTCAGAGGTAAATCAGCAAGACCCAATGGCGACAGCCACTCGATGTCATTGAGGAAAACAGAGGTCAAAAGGGCATCTGGAGTCAAAGGTGGAGGAGATCAGGTATAAATACCGTACCTTCTCCCCAGGTCCCGAGTTCACTATGCATCTGGCATTGTATCCATCAACTCATTTAATACAATTTATAACAGCAACCTGAGCTTACCTAGATACCATGTCGGACAACACTAACCCCGGAAACTTTGCCAATCGGTATGATATAAAAAGCGGTTTCGAAAGTAAATGACTGACCAATTGTTAGCCCCAAGGAGGAAGCGCAATCGATTGCATCCAAAGGCGGACAGGCCAGTCACCAGGGCGGCTTTGCTTCTATGGATCCTGACAAGCAGGTTTGTTGGCACTTGATACGGAGTGGAAAGACATCGTTAATAACCAACTTTTGTAGCGCGAAATTGCGTCCAAGGGCGGACATGCCTCTGGGGGATCTTTTGAGCCCGGAAGCAAGAAAGCTCAAGAGGCGGGCCGCAAGGGTGGTTTGCAATAAAGTATGAGCGTAATGTTAGTGTCGGTTCACTGGCAGTCGGTGATATTATCTCCTATTCTAGATAAACATACACTAGCAATTTTGCCCTAATACAAGCTACTTGACCCTGGATTCGTTCAAACTCGGTCGCAGTCAGTGATATAAGTATCTTGTATCGAACTGGTCATGATACGGAGGAGCATAAATACATTCATTCATATGAGCTAAATAGTATATACTAATTGCACTTTGCAACACTTCCGCATTAGTTGATAGATGCGGTCCAGGAATTCACGTTTAGCGTCGCCACTGCCTGTAAATGGCTCAGTACCAAACTGGTAGCCTATGAAACGTATGTTAGTATCATCGTAAAGTAGATTTGAGTAAAGCGGTTATAAGAGCTACGTACTGAGCACATATTGGCTCGATGCCGGGTATCCTTTGTTGTCTCGTAGATAGTTGAAGAAGTTCTTCACGTCCCCACTCCAGCTGGTGACAGTACTGGGGGCCACAAAGCTATACACTTGCATGGCTCCGTTGAAGCCGTAGTAGAGTGTCCAGCTCTGACCGTTGATGTTCACTGTGCCCTGAGAGGATCCAATGGGGCCAATGTCTCCGTATCTTGCCAGCCTAAAAGTGAATGTATGGTTAGTCAAATATCGAGAAAGGCGGTCTCCAAGACTTGCCAGATCATGAGCTCGTAGTCTCCGGAATAAGTCACATGGTTGGGGTTTGATGCAGTAAAGAGATCATAAGCTACATCAGCCCGAAGGTTGCTCCCTGTGTAGCTCCAGCTAGCAGTGGTGGGCATGCTGCCGATGCTGTTGACGATTCTCTTTTGGGGAATGCCGATTTGGACATTGGGGTAGGACTTGACGTTGTTTTGGCCACCAGACCACTGCCAGTCTGCATGCCAGGAGGCAGCCGAGTTGAGTGAGTTCACGGTGATGCAGCCGAAGCCACTACCGGAATTTTTACCCCAGAGATTGTTGCTGACTGTATAGCCATTACCACCAGAGAACACTGCGTACTGTTCGCAGCTGGTTTGAGCTACGGCTACTGGCAAGATGACAGGCAAGATATGAAGGAACTTCAATGCGACTGTGATTGGGTCCGTGAAAGAGTTTACTGTAGTGATCTTGCCTTGAGCCTTGAAGATTGAGTAGACGACTGTGAATGGGAAGCCGATCCAAACTATCTTATATTTGCAAAATAGTTCAGTCAATCACACCTTTCTGTCCGATGAAGGCGTAACATTTCCAACAATTTGTGAATTTGTTACATCTGATTGAATAGGATTATAATTAGGCTGAATGGTGTCTAGAACGATGTTACAAAGATATATATCTATATATTACCATGAAAATATCCGATGTATTAGGCCGTCTCTGACTTTCCTAATTGAACTAATTGCATCTACTTGAAACTTGAGAGATTAGATCTCTATAGCTATAGGAGAACTGAACTGTCTATGATATACGTGCGCGATGTACAGATGATTGATGAGATTTGAAAGGGGTGAGTTTATGTTAGATGGCGACATGGCATTTCAGCCTAGGAATTGGCAGAGCAATTATTTCGAGCAGAGAAAACATATGTAAAGTTACGCTGATTCCTTCACCCATAGAGAGGTTGTAAGAAAGAGCCCCGGATGAGGATGGAATGGGAATAGCTCTCCATGCCAAATTACAACCGACATAGGGTGGACATTGGGAAAAGTGTATCTGGCATGCATAATTAGGGCATTTTGTACTATAAAACCGACACATTGTAATTGCTTGAAACGTATCAATTAGGCACAGTCACGGCTGTTGATTGGATGACATAAAAGTCTCTGGCTCATAAGCTTATTCAATTTGCCGATTACCCTGGCCTTACTCCGAGTGGCCACATCAAATGCAACAGTTTACGTATATGATTCCGAAGTACTTGCGAACGATTGCAATATCTCTTCAATCCAGGATTGACTATTGAGAAAATAGCCATAATCTCATGAATTAGCTTTACAACGTGTTGCTATAGATCGAACTCGCAGCACTCTGGTTGGCGGCGCGAAGCTTCAAGATCAGCGGGGTGGACCCATACCAGAAGGACAAGCAAGAGGGGCGAGGCAATGAATCTGAGAAACAAAGAAGAGAATAAAATAAAAGAAGAAAAGAATTAAAAAGAAAATAAACCAAGGCGGTGTGAAACTGTGCTGTGGTATATCATTGCCAGAGTACGCAGGTGTTTGCAGCCGCGCTATTCTGCCGTTTGTTCAAACCCCCCGTTTAATTCACTTTCACTGTCTTTTTGTTTTCCTTTCCTTTCATCATCCTCACCATTTTGGATAATGTAAAACCTTTCGCATTCATCCTGAAGTCTTCTTTTCTTCTTTGTTTCTTTTTCTTTTTCTCTTCTCCAGCATCTCTTCAGCTACCACATTGCTTTCAGCATTGTAATGTCCCATTGTGCCATCATCAGTTCGCGGTGATGCCTGGCCATGGGCGCCCGGTCGGAAGTCTCAACAAGCGGAAAGGAGACGCTCAGCTATCTGAGGACAGAGAGACGAAGCGAAATCGGGAACGGAGAGATTCCAAGACAGAAGAGGAACGAGATTTGATGCGCTCCAAGAATGCGTTGAGGAAGCAGTTCGCCGAGCTCTTGTGAAGGTTGAGCAGAGTGATGAGTGGCTGAACAACGATGCTGAAAGAAGAGAGTCCCTCAAAGAAGCGACAATTACACTCTGCAATCACAAAGCGTTAGTTGGAATCACCGCCTCGTTATTCTTAGGTCCTAACTGTTACCTAGGTACATAAAGGTTAATCATCCTGAGCAAGTGCAGGTGACTGTGAATCCTTCGTCGGCGCAACAAGATGCGCTTGGGCTTGTTGAGGATGATGGTGATGAGGATTGGGAAGACATTGATGCCGAAGAAGAGGGCTTCGATGAAAAAGATCGTGTGCGGCTAGAGATATACGATGCCGTGGAGAACGACGAGCCGCTACATTTGCACACGGAGCTAGACCGAGACGAAGCAATACTCGCATGGGAGGACAGACGATCCAAGGTAAAGCCATTTTGCTCAAACTGTTGTTGTTGGGGGCAAACGATTAACAGTATTAGAATTCTGCGTAGCATGCGTATCTGACCTTTACGCGCAAACTGATTGATCTCCTGGAACACCTCAGCACCAAGCTCCGTCAGTATGATCTCCATTCAGATAAATATTTGGCGAGCTTTCTGGACGTGCTGGGCCTTGAAGATCGGTGAGTTTCATGAGTGCTTGGGATCGGATATCTGCTGACCAGATTGTATGCAGAGAGGATTTGACGGCCGCGCGAATCACGGCATTGGATGTCTTCTCCCCTGCAGATATTTCGATGTGGAGATACTTGGAACTCGTGACGAAAGCCTCGGAAGCTAGCCAAGCGGTATGTCTCTATAGCATTTTGCTTTCTTACTCAGACACTTGTTCTCATTGTTTTAGTATCATACGTTGTCGGACAATGGGTCGTGGCCTAAGTGAAAGAGGCGTCTTCAATTTTGGGGGCAAACGTCGACCAATTTTTCGCGCCGATGCTCCCACGATCGCTGGCATGATTCGCCGCATTCGACATCTTCCACCAGGAGCCAAGCTTCGAGAGCCCACTTCGGTTTGGGAGACGCTTCCTGGCCCAGCATTCCTTTAGGAACTGGATGAAACTGAGACAGAGCGTTTTGAAAAGTACCTGAAGGAGTGCGATATTGACGCCAAAAAGACAGCCGCCAAGGACATCAAAGGTTGGATCCTTGGAAAGGTGAAGAAGGCACCTAAAAGTTTTGTGTGGAGTTATGGCAGCGTTCGAATATGATAGCTAAGCGGTCATACATCAAGGACTGCGCTTGATAATTTTCTTTTGAGTTTTTTTTTTTATATTCAGGACCATCGATGGGCTTCAGGGGCATGGCAGTGTTGCTGTAACTAGGGAGAAAAGTATGAATCCAGTTATTAAAAGGTTATTAGTAGAAAGAGTGGCTTAATTATTTAAATTACTTATTCGCAGCTCCTTTAAGCTATATAAGCACAGAATTATAACAACCAATTGTAACCAATAAATTGTAAATTAGTATATAATTACTGAACAGAAATATTAGTTATATTATAAGGTAACAATCTAGTAGTTAAAAGGAATATAGGGACCAACTCGTGTACTTCAAGTTCAGTCGGCCTTATATATTACATGAAGGTGTCGAAGGGTTCTGCAATGACATTAACTTGGATAGAACCAGCCATTTACAAGGGATCAGGGTTCTTCCTATTCTCTTGCCATATCTTTATAAATTCGTACGGAGCTCAACAGAGAAGAATATGGCGAGCTGGTCAAGCGGCTCTGGAAGCGCGAAGGAACCAAGGAGGAAATCACAGCTCGCATCCTCAATGAGTCCCATGAAAAAGAGCTCCAGGACTTTCAGGAGCGCTGAGACTATCCAGAGCGTTGGGAGCAACGACAGCGCCAAATGAGTGAAGAGCGTCACCGAGAGTATCGAGAGCGTCGCAGAGAGCGTCGAGAGCGTCGACAGCTTCAGGGATGATTGGGTTAACTTATTTGGAGTCATTTTCGGAAATGGGATACGAGGTCAGCTTTCTATTGCCTCAAATACACTTGCTAAGCTCTAAGCATTCAATACTAAATGGCCAATTCTTGATATTTAATAATAAATGTTTGCTACAAATGTTTGTTATAAAAGCTTGTATATATCTGGTATATGCGATGTTATTTAATTTATTTATTATAACACTGAAATACTTATAATTACCAGCTTCTCACCGCCGCAAAGACCAACCAAGTACGCAGACAGCCAATCATCCGATACTGTCAGCGACATTCTACGATATCGGCATCCACGAAACGGCTTTCAGCGAGCAAATAACAACTCGGCCGCACTGAACCGAAGCCCGAGTACTTCAACCGAACGGTGGATCTGCAATCTACAGCCTGAGAATGGAATGGCCATGGCTCCAAAACGATCGGCCAAGTGCTGACTCCTCTTCTCTTGCTGCTGGTCCACAAAATGGCTATTCATTCCCCCACGTAGGCTGGCCTATGTTCATGTTACCTGTTTATCCCGGCCCGGATCACCACACTCGTGCAGCTGTGTCGCCCGCCACCTTTCCTGCTTTGACCCAAGGTTGATGCATGAACGTGTTTCCAAGCCTTTTAGTACAAGAGACGACATTCGGGAAAATTGAAGAAGAGTCTTTCCGCGGGGGAATCCAGGTTTAGCGCAGTGAGCTATCCAGCTTATACGAAGCTTTTAAGCGCGGTGCTCTGTCCGGTGTCTCTAATCTAGAGCTACCTTACGCTTATGCTACCATTAGATTGCGGGGAAGCAGAGAACTTGTGAGGGACGACGACGATAGCCCGCATTTTGAGGTTACATGAGTTGGCCGATGTGAAGATCTCATGCGCTGATAGGCGAGATGTGAGTCCGGAGCTGATAAAGGTCTCCGATTACGGGTTGGACCTCAAGGTGGTCTCTGTGCACCTGCATCCCTTCATGTAAGTCCCTGTGCATGTAGTATTGCCTATATATATATTGTATCCCCCGGCACTGTCGATCCCCTCGTTTCAGGAACAACATCAAAGCTCCATCTTGAGAATTCTTTGCCGGTTTCCGAGACCAGCCTCGCAAACCATGGCTAAAAAGGCAGAGTCTTCGCCATACGGCGATGTCGAAGCCCAAGACACCATCTCTGTTGCTGCTGCTCCCGTCAGCGCCTTCGACAACTATGATACCCAAAAGGCGGACGACGAGCAGCAGCATATCGGTACTCTTGAACGTAGACTCAAAGCTCGTCACGTTCAGTTCCTTGCTCTTTCTGGAGCGATTGGCACAGGCCTCTTTGTCGGTAGCGGACAGGTCCTCTCTTTGTCAGGTCCGCTCTCTGCGTTTATATGCTACATCATCACGGGCTTCAACCTCTACTGTGTGATGAACAGCCTGGGTGAAATGGCAGCCTGGTTGCCGATTCCAGGTGCGGTGCCAGTTTTTGCCTCGCGGTTTGTCGATCCGGCGCTTGGATTCACGCTGGGGTGGAATTACTGGTATCAGTTTGCTATTGGTGTGCCCATCGAGGTGTCTGCTTGTGCCATCATTGTCGACTTTTGGCCAAACGACGTGCCCAAGGCTGCGCTCATCACCGTCTTCTTTGCTGCCATGGTCATCATTAACTGCTTTCCGGTACGCATTTACGGAGAAGCTGAGTTTGTGTTTGGTGCTATCAAGTTGACAACCATCGTTGGCCTCATCCTGCTCATGTTCATCATCACTCTGGGCGGGTCTCCATCAGGCGACAGAATCGGCTTCCGATACTGGCATCACCCTGGCCCAATGAATACCTACCTAGAAGACGGTTCGTTAGGACGTTTCCTCGCTTTCTTCAAGGTCTTCATCTCAGCCACATTTGCCTATGGTGGTAGCGAGATTGTGGTGGTTGCCGCGGGTGAGACCAAGGATCCGCGACGAAACATTAAGCGTTCCGTTCGACGAGTGTTTTGGCGTATCCTTATCTTCTACGTCCTTTCAATCTTCCTTGTTGGCCTTTGTGTCTCATCTGAGGATCCCTCCCTGCTCAATGCCATCAACAGCTCTGCTCCGGGTGCCGGTGCTAGCCCGTTTGTTATTGCCATCAAGAATGCCGGCATCAAAGTCCTTCCGCACATTATCAACGCAGTTGTTCTCTCTTCTGCCTGGTCAGCTGGCAACTCCTTCTTCTATGCTTCCACCAGAGTCGCTCTATTCGGCCGCCCTGGACGGCAAAGCCCCTGCGATTCTCAAGTATGAAAAGTTTGGTGTGCCCTATGCCTGTGTGGCCTTGACCACGGCGCTGAGCTGTCTCGTCTACCTCAACGTCAACAATCAGTCTGCCGAGGTCTTCTTCTGGATCAGCAACCTGAGTGCTGTCAGCACGCTCATCGTTTGGGCCAGCGTGTCATTCATCTACCTCCGCTTCTACTACGCCCTGAGATACAACGGTATTGACCGTGATACCCTACCCTTCAAGGGCCCATTCCAGCCATTTTTGGGCTACTTTTCCATCGTCTTCTGCCTTGTTATTGCACTGTTCAATGGGTTCGACTGCTTCTTCCCTGGCCGATTCAGTGCCAAGTCGTTCATCCCACCATACATTGACATTCCCATCTTCTTGTGCTTGTTTTTCGGTTACAAACTTGTCAAGAAGACAAAATTTGTTGGTTTGGCAGAGATGGATCTCTGGTCAGGGAAAGCCGAGATTGACAGACTGGAATCCACGTGGGTCAAGCCAGCGCCACGTAATTTCCTGGAGAGGATCTGGTTCTGGATTGCATAAGTTGGAGAATATGGTAGAGGAGCCATTTAAGTTGTCTGTCATAATATTAAAATATTCATTATATATTTGCCCATGACTCGATGGTTCTCAGCATTGTGGACGCGGATTGCTTCACAGGAACAGAGCCCGGTTGGCCTCGTCTGCTAGACACTGCGGAATGTGAAGCAGTTCCAGATAATGATACCAGCTGCGCCCATTTACCACCAGACTACTGCGAAGCTATTATCAATTCTGCAGTATTAGCGCAGGTCCGGCCGCTTAAACGGCTATGAGTGAATGCCACCATTGCTGACCATTCTCGAAAGATAGATACGATACGAGTAGTATATTACAGGAATTGTACATAGGGTAATTACACGAATACAGCACGAGCCGAATTAGCTTGCTCATGGAGCCTGGTTAAAGTCATAGCTGTTCCCGAATCCACGGTTCAGATACGTCTTTATCGCTTCCTCCGAGCTGACCCAATCAATAGGGACTTCTAGGCCCAACTTGCCCTCCTGGTCGAGCTTTTCCAAGATTGGTTTCATGTTGTCTCCAAACTGCAACTTCATGGAATTCCGGTACCATGGGGCGAAATGGATCATGGCGAGCATAATCCTGATCTGATCAGATGGGTTCGGCATACCAGCATGCCACAGTCTCAGGTCTCGCAACACGACTGACCCCTTCTTCACGATGGGCTGGATGGGTGGGCGGACGGCCTCACGCTCACGCAAGAAGTTCTCCTTGATCCGACCACTTGCTCGCTCTCCATGAGCGCCTTCTTGAAAGGAAATGTCTGTGTTGTGGGTTCCCAACCAAAGCTCGGTCGAGCCATTCTCCGGAGTCATTGTTACCAGAGGTACGTTGACAACAAGAGCGAATGGGTGTGCTGGGTGAGCGAAATCGGCATCCGAATGCACCGGCTGTCGCTGAGGAGAGGCACCGGGGAGGGGAGGCATGGCCGAGTTGGCAGAGCAAAACGTCCACTTGGGTCGAGGGCCGAGAACGGCTGAGGTGACCTGAGTAGCAACGGTATCTGTATAAGACAATGAACTGTTAGAAGGCGGTGCTTCGCGGGCTCAGTACTATCGAGGAGTCCATCTTACTCGTGAATATTGACGGGTAAAAGAACTCGGCGACGGGGGGCGCGTCTTGCTGCAAGTTCCCTTGGTTGTAGTTGAACGGCCCCTTTTCGCCCATGTTCTGAAGCACGCGGGCATCTTTGACCATTTTGGCGTTGAGGCTGTCAATGTCCTCATGCGGTACGACATCCTCAATCACCACAAGACCATCTTGATGGATGTGTCGCACGGCCTTTTCAAGGTTGCGCTCGTCGAGTCTGGCATTCTTTATCTCGCTGGCACTTGGGCGTACCACAGCAGGCCAGTGAAGGCCGGGAGCTGGCGAAGCCTTCGCCGCGGATGCAACTGTCGCCAGACCCCGACTGACGAGTCGAGGCGCTCGAAATCGGACTGCCAGCATCGTAGCTTTCCGATGGGTGGTATCTGATAGCAGGCAGTTTTCTGATATAAATCGATGTAATAAGGGCTTGCAAAAAAAGATAAGGCGCTCATGCATTGATGCAAAGATTTACACTTTTATACCCTCCCTCCTCATCATCGGGCCGCAGCAAGTGATGCTATACTGAAACCCGAGCTCGGGATATCTTGCCCACTTGGATCAATACGAGGCGGGGGACATGTCGCTAAGCAGACCCGGACTCGGCCCCGCTTCCCCAGAAAAAGTTGGAGATTCCAGCTCGGGAAGTCCTGCTTCTGCCCATGAGCTCTTGAGGCTGGAGATTAGGCGTTCGACCGGCCATCCGACAGGCCGTTTACACGCTGCTAGGCGGCGGATGACCTCTTGTCTGGCTTGTTCGGACCGTATGAACTTGCCGCCTAGGACGTTTTGCATCGTCAGATGGAGAACGAGGGTGGGAATCTGGACTTTGTGGCGGGCCACTTACAGTAGGCAATAGGGCCGAAAGAGTTGACAATCACCGAGGGTATGTTGGTCGTGAAGGCAATCCCACAAATCTCGAGAGCATAAGCATCTAACAGCTCCTCCTTGTTTGTTTCATGGCCGACAACGCCGACATCGTTTGCCACCGAATGGAGTAATGAAAGCTGGTCTGGCGGTGCGAATACGGCGAGAATCGAGAGCGAGACGAGAGCGTATTGTCTCGCAGATGCTACATGCGAATCAGACTCGAGTATAAGCAACGTAGAAACCCACAGTCGCAGAGAAAGTTTGCAATAGGCAACATACCGTGAAAATCTTGTAGAAACCAGAAGCTGGGTAGTTCACCAACTGTTGACAGAGTCACAGACCGGCCTCTGGAGAATGGCTTGACATGCTGTGGAATCTCGTCGATCCAGGCGTGGACCATGCCAACGAACTGCCGCCACTCAATTGCTGAGATTTGGTAGCCAAAGGCCTTGTTGACGATCTGGCCAAGTATGAGCGAAATGGAGTGCAGTTGGTCGTGGCCATTCGTCAACCTCGGAGCGGCAGATCCAGTCACGTCCATCTTCAATGGACAGCCCTCAAACAAGCTAAACGTGATGTCTTCCCGAAGGTAGTTCCAGAATCCGGCGGCGAGGAGGCTTTCCGGGGGGCTCCCTGCAATGGAGCCTTCACATGATGCCAGCGAGTATGCGCCTCTGAGATGTCTGTTGGGGTCAATGTCCTCTGATCCATGTTAGCTTGGTTCTGGAACACCCATTGCAACCTATTTCCATGGATTCTCCTGGCTCACCGTCGAGAATCTCGTACGACCGCAGCAAGCAGGCCGCAGCTAGCGCGACGCCATTCGTCAGCAACTCGCTCCTTTCATCCAGTTTGATGAGGTAGGCGACACAACGGCTGTGGTAGAATCCAGCCATTTCCCTTGCAATCTTGGGCCCTGTTGTCTGGCACAGGTGCTCAGCTGACAACGCAATCACGGCGCTGAAAAGGAGTGGCTCGTCAAGGGCCAGCTCCGGCACCTTTGTGGCAAATTGACGCAAGGCATCTCCAAGGTCGTACCATTTTGCCAGCTCCGTGATGTAGTTGTGAAAATACCAAGCCACATCCGGCAGCTCAAGAGCATCTCGGGGACTCTCGGGAGATGGGAATCTGGTTCTTCCAGCGGCCCCTACGGAATGTAGCGGCTCAGTTAGCTCAGAGGACGAGATATTTGAGATCTGGGGACGCGGGAAATTGGGGGGAGATGTAGCAAGGGAGTTTTGAGGAGAAAATATAAAAAGACTTGAGGTTGACCTCAGCCTAAACGCACCGTTAACAGCAGCAGCAGCCGGTTCTGATGGATGATGATATGCCAACCATCTGGATGATTTTTGTGGACGCGCGCAGTATCTCCTTGACCTTGTGCACTGGCCACAAATGGGGGTTGCCTCGTCACCTGTCAGGAAAAGGGGCACATGTCAGTCATTCCAATGGCGTGTATAACCAGGGCGAGCGAATATTTTGGAAAGCCAGCGGTGGATAGGCAGCCCTGGGGGGGTCTGACAAGATCCAGTGCTACATGTACTCACATTTTACTTTGCGCTGCCTGCAGGTATCGCTGTTGAGCAGAAGCCGACGGCAGACATGATTAGACACTGGCGTCGATAGTCTGAAAGAAGAACCATTGCTTACCAGGCTGTGATACCACAAGGTCAGTAAGAGTAACGGCGGCAGGGTATGGAAGCAGGGGAGTCAGCAAGATAACATGCACACACACACACACACACACACACCGTTGCATACGCGACAGTACGCATATCAGGATACATGTATGTATGTACACACTCGAATGCAAAGGAACAAAGGAATGGGCCGGATCTAGTGTCTTGTTCGACCATCAGGCGCTTACCTGCTATATTCAATGCTCGGGGCATTGGTTCTCGATAGTATTCACAGATGTGATGAATCGACGAGCCCTTGCTCTTGACCTGCCGCGATTTCTTCACGGGTTTGTCAGGTGGAAAGTGGTTGACTACATGTAGACAAAGGCACGAACCCGAGCTCACATCCACCAATGGCCCACTAGACGTTTGTAACTGATGGAATAGCTTTTGCGGGGAAGCAGGTAGTAGTAAAAATAGAGGTGGAAAGCGGCGCGTCTGCTGCAGGACGCAGAAACCTCCATGAATCGGCGTCTACTATGAATAGGTGTCTTCTCTTAACTGTCTAGCCTGGGCACTAAAGAGTCTGGAGCCGTCTAGGGCCGATCGACCGTTTAGCCGTACTCCGTAGAGATCTGGTATCTGCATAAATGCGTGGCTGACTCTGAGTTTGGCCAGCCTCCAATAGCACTCAGATGTTGTTAGTCTCCAGCCTGTACGATGCATACCCTGGCCAACAACTCGGCAAATACACAAGGCGTTGCCATCTCGATCCATGAGTTTGGCTCGAATGCCGCAAATTGTCTTTGCTATAAAGTTGTAGCCCTTGAATTTGCATTCAAACTCGAACAGTTGAAGGCGTGGTGACGATGCTACTCTAATGCGTTTTTCTGCTACCCTGCAAACATCAGATGTAATGCCGTGATCTTTTCTGCTCTGCAGTGAAACGAGGGACAAAACGAATTTGCACCGCATGACGCACGCATCTCCGCTGGAGGGATAATACATTGTGCTACAAGACCCCGAATGATTTACACGTGCACCACTATCAGGCTCCCAACTGTGAATGCCCACGTGCCCATGTTGTTTCTTTTAACGAGATGCGCGTATTATTAGAGGCCCTCAGAATAGGCAATTGGTATAAGTACCACTAAGGGTACCATCGTTGACCTCGCTTCTTTCATTATCGACCTGCCCTTTTCGGTGTCATATACATCACCTTGATGGCTATGAGGCAACGCCGACTTCAATAGGACGATAAAACAGAGACTTGCGTAGCAAGCATTGCGGAGACTTGTGCATAGGATTGAGGGGGATATCATTTGGTTACATCTTGTGGGTAAAGTACAAGGTTTCTCATGCATACATGAACCTGCGAACGGAGGCATGCATTCATACCTCGGATTCCCCATTTGGTGGTGTATTTCTCTTTGTGCAACATGCCGAAGTTAGCCGAACAGTCTTGTCGATGAACTGCCGCTTCACGTACTACTCTATCCTCTCGCGTCGCTATCTATGGCTCTTGGCAGCCAAGCCGCCAATCTGAGACTTTATGCGACGATGTGACTGATAGGCTAGATGGCCCAAGGAAAGACACGAAAGCTACTCTGTATTAAAGAATAGCTCCCTTTGTAATTGGCTACTCGTCAATATTGCTACGGGTAATTTCTTTCCCTTTCGCCAAGTGGGCAATATGCCACTTTCATTCTCTATTGTATCCTTAGTATACGGTGAGTGGCCTTTGACACCCACTCCATCCTACTCCCTCGCTTGCAAGTAAGGTTATTTACAAGTATTTACGGTTCTGAACAAGCATCAATCGCAAGGTTAATAAACCCCCTAGGGCACCCCACGGGCAGAGATGGGGTGGCATGTGTACTGAGGGCGGTTATACGCGTGGGCGTCTCCTAGCTCGCTTCACAATGGAACTGAATCCGAAAGTTGGATCGCATGGTAGCATTGATGAGGTTGCAATACAGCTGGGACGCACTGCATCAGCCAATCAAGCTACCTCGCATCCTCCGCTTTACTGACGCGCTTCGCAAAAGATCCTTTTAAAACACACTCAGTTCGTATAATCGCAACGAGGTTGGATGGCATACTGCATGAACTGTACCAGCGTCAAGCACATCGTAGCTGTACATGGATGTTACTCTTTGATAGTATAATGTATCTTCATTTGAGAGATATATGAGCGTCGCAGCTTATATGTACAGCAGAATGCTGCGGCGATACAAATACATCTACAGAGTCTATTCCATTGGACAAGCCATAAGATGGCGACCCTTTCGGCTTCGCCCTCCCGCCTCGGAGTCCCGGTATCATTCAATATTAATTTTCCGAGCCTACACTTCTCCAGGTGGCGCGTACCTGGAACCAGATATCGGCGACCTCATTAAACGGGAAGGCCATTTTGAAGATCGGCCACCATCAACGGCAACCATCTCCATCGGGAAGCTCATCTTATCGAGACCCCCCTGACGTGCCCAACAAATACAACTTTATTGTATAACGTTCTTTTCGGAGACTTTAAATGCCGCTATTTGCTGCTAGGGCTCTGGTCTCTTCACATGCTGTCCTATGTAGTCTGCATTATGACAAGATATCAGTATGCCCCGCAAGTGGGATCTGATGGCACGCAACTACATCATATTGTTGACTAATGGACACAGCAACGACCAGAGATTGTTATCATGGGTCCAAAATTGATGAGGGTTTTCAGAATTTAAGCTGTAGAGCGTGGGATAATGCTTGCTCATGAATATGTGGGCGGCAAAGCGAGTATGGGGGGCCACACCCCTCGGATATTCGAAGCATACCCGACTGTTGAGCTTTTGGAGCGGCCACTCCACCAGAGTAGTTATCAATCACAAAGAGATGGTGTGGCGGATGCCGTTGCCGTTGAAATGAAGCTGGCATCTTGGTTGGTTCGGTTTCTACCGGCGGTATTTGATCGTAAGGGCATGATCATTATTCTGTGATAAGAAGATGAAGGCGGGGGCTGTAAATTTCCCCCCTTTTCGTATGATTCCTGACCCGACCAGTAAAACAGCCGATTGCATGAAGGGGAAGGAAAATGATCGCAATTTCTTGCACGGCATCTATTATTTTCTTGGCATGTTGTGACTTCGTGCATGCGGCTCATCAACATCAGATACGCAATATCCCCTGGCTATTGAGACATTGGTGCCCAACAAGCTGTCCTTTCACAGAGCTCCATGTCAATGGGGATCAATAGCATCTGGAACGGCTTTTAGGTCATGGAAGACCTATAATAAGTGAGTTACATCCGTATTACAAAGACTCGGGGTCTGCTGGCCCGTATTGATAGGGAGCGTTGCATCCAAACGTTAGATACAACACCGAAAAGTGTGATATGAACGGGAGTTTGCCATGATGTTCTATAAACTCCTATATCCTAATGCTAATATAGAAAAGTCCAGATGGAATTGCCTTGTATGACGAGCTAGACCCATGTCTGATGTGTCAACGTGACGGCTATTGAGGTAGTATCGTCATTTTTGTCTACCCAAAGACCAGTCTATCGCAATATTAGGCTCATTCATTGTTGGATTCACCATCGAAGCGGCATAGAGGTTCTTGGGAAATGCTCCAACATTATCACAGCTGCCGTAGATGGTCTGCTTTCAGCACAATTACAGCATCGTACATGCGTACTTTTGTCTCGACAGTCTCGCAATCTGCCTTGGCACCAATAGATAGCCATGCAACATCGGTGGACTTCCCAAACCACCATAGTCTATTGACTATTGGTGTCTCGGGGAGAAGTATTTAGTGTTACAATACGGATTGAGCTCGTACAGAGCTTCCAGACCAGGAAGGTGATGAAGATAAGGCTCGAACTCAACCTTTGGAATATCGGAATTGTCGGCAACAATATGCTGTCTATTATCGAGATATCGAGCTCCAGGAAAACACATAAATAGAGGTGAGAGTCTTGATAATTATCCCTTCTCTTCATCCTTGGAACATCAACACAAGCTTCAAGGACATCAGATCCGGTCTCCAAGTGCCTTCTCACAAGTTATACTCTTAGACAAGAACTCAATCCCCATCCTTCAAAATGCGGTTGTCCGTCCTTCTCTCTCTCCTTCCCATGGTGCCTGGCCGCCCCAGCCACCGAGAAGCGAGCAGTGCCTGCACCTCTCCTCACTCCCACCAGCAAGCACGGCCTTGTTGCTGATCAGTACATTGTCAAGTTCAAGGATGGAAGCTCTCTCCAGGCTGTGGATGAGACTCTTACCAAGATTGCCTCTGACGCCCACCATGTCTACCAGCATGTTTTCAAGGGTTTCGCCGCAAAGCTGGATCAGGAGACACTTGACGTTCTTCGCAGCCACCCTGATGTAAGTAAAAGTCTTTTCTGAAACAATATTAAACAGAAAGGCAGACGTGCTTACAACGCTTTTGAACAGGTTGAGTACATTGAGCAAGATGCGATTGTCAAGGTGAACGCCTTTGTTTCGCAGACTGGCGCTCCATGGGGTCTGGGCCGTATTTCCCACAAGGCTCGTGGCAGCACCACGTATGTCTACGACGACAGTGCTGGCGCGGGAACTTGCTCCTACATCATCGACACTGGAGTTGATGCCACTCACCCCGTACGTGATTCTCGAGCTTTGAAGAAGACAACATGAGAAATCACCAGAAGCTGACAAAAGGTCTTTATATAGGATTTCGAGGGTCGTGCTACTTTCCTTAGGACTTTTGTTTCAGGCCAGAACACTGATGGCAACGGTCATGGAACTCACGTCTCTGGAACCATTGGCAGCCGCTCCTATGGCGTTGCGAAGAAGACTCAGATCTTCGGCGTCAAGGTCCTCGACAACTCTGGAAGCGGTACATTCGCCAACGTCATTGCGGGCATGGACTTTGTTGCCAGCGACTCGCAGACCCGAAACTGCCCCAACGGCTCCGTCGCCAACATGTCTCTTGGTGGTGGCTACACCGCTTCCGTCAACGCAGCTGCTGCCGCCCTGATCGACGCCGGTGTCTTCCTGGCCGTCGCAGCTGGTAACGATGGTGCTGATGCTCGCAACACCTCTCCAGCTTCCGAGCCCACTGTCTGCACGGTCGGCGCCTCGACTTCTGCTGATGCTCGAGCCTCCTTCTCCAACTACGGCTCGGTTGTAGACATCTTTGCCCCTGGCCAGGATGTCCTCTCCACCTGGCCCAGCGGACGCACCAACACCATCTCTGGTACCTCCATGGCAACTCCTCACATTGTTGGTCTTGGTGCCTACCTTCTTGCTCTTGAGGGCCCCAGAGACCCCCAGGCACTTTGCGCGCGTATCCAGGCGCTTTCTGGCCGCAGCCTCCTTTCTGGTGTCCCCTCTGGTACCATTAACGCTGTTGCTTTCAATGGCAACCCCTCCCGGCTAAGCAAAGAGAGCAAGCCAATGGAAAAGAAAGAGGCAAAGCACGCAAGCATGTTTTACATGAGAGTTACCGAATAGGCTGAGAGACGATGGCACTAACTTGAGGTTGAACATTCCTTTAGATGTAGATAAAGCTTAGCTTAGTTTGAATTGATCATGCCGTGATTATCTATATGAGCTGTTTCATTACGTGCCATACTCTGACGATTGAATTGAACTCTATGCGTCATCGGCCAGAGCACAGAGTTCCATCCCTTAGCATCTCAATTACCACCATGAAGCTGTAGTCACAAAGGAATATCTTTGCCTCGGAAAAAGCGACAGTAGCACTGAGCATCAATAATATGGGACACGGTGCATGTGATGTAAAACATATTGACCCTCCCCTCACCGCAACCTTGATTTATGCTTACTCTGGAGGTTATGCTTGTACTTCAACGTTGGTCTAAGAGCTAGGACAGTATACTCCGGAAGCCCATTCCTCTTACGAAATCTAGAAAAAGGTAATGTGGAAAAGGGCTGCGTAATCTATCTGTATCCATGGCAGCCAAATGCCCAGTATTCGTCATCACTATACACATTGGTCAATCCTTTTACCAAATCATATCACTACTTTCACTCAAATCAGGCTTTGTGGGGAATGGACAATCTGCGACATATTGCATTCCAAGACTTGAGCGAGAACCAGATAGTAGGGCCACGATCGAGACTATTGAGTCGCTCAGGCTCTAACTGATTGATCGTAAGTCACTTTACAAGTAGCATATCTTGATTTCATTACAATATAACTGTGTTTTGATGATTTAGCCAATTATCATGGCCTACCACAAGCTGGCAGTATCACCTAGTGTAGTTATACATGCTGATCTTGTCAAAAGTTTCCTAACAGTAACGGATCGTCATCGTGTCTCACTATAGTCGAGCGATAGGTTAAGACATCCGCCCTACATACACTGCCATAGAGACGGCATGATTAATTAAGTGCGACATGTCTGAGTCGTTAGGGAAATTTTTACTACAACGTTCACATGTCAGCCTTACTTTTAATAGATGGAAGCCTGGAATCGGTCAATCAGATTTGGCCATGAGATGGAATTAAACCTATATGCTAGGAATTCTGTCTACATCAACCCTGCATAACTACTGTGATTCGATATGTAACTAGATGATCAGGGAGTAGAAACGCTTGGCAATATCGAGTATATATTCCGCCGGCTCTCCCCCAAATGCAAACATCTTTTCATCTGCACCTCAGTCACTAAGCAAGAAGACTTCTGCACCTCACTCGATAAACAAGAAGACATCGTCACTCAAGCTTTATAACTCATTCAAAATGCGTTACACTGCAGTCCTCACTGTCCTCGGGTAAGAATATGAACCCTTTTACCCGCCAAGTATAAACAATGCTAACCTCACTACTAGCCTTACGTTCTCCGGTTCGTGATTGCACAACCTCACATATATTCATACATCCTCTTCATACTAAACTTTTTTCTTTAGGAGCTATGGCCAACAACAACTTCGGACCCTTTGGATTTTTCGGACCCTGGTTCGATGGTGACTTCGATCTCGATGATCTCGCTAATTTCCATATTCCCCAGAACCCTTGTGAGGTCATTGGCGGCACTTGCGAGGCCGTGGCGCTTGGATTCTGCTCGGGTCTGGGTGACTTCAGCGTTGACCTGCCTTGCAGCAGCACCGGGGGTGTTGGCGTCGGCTGCTGCTGGCACAGGGACACCAGCAATGCTTGGTTTGAGCAGTGGAGGGAGTGGCTCGAGAGACACCGCCGCAACAATTAAAGCCGCTTTAATGGCTTGACGAAGGTTTCACTTAAAGGCTTCACTTGGAGATTCTTTGATGTACGGTAGTTGGTGATGAAGAGATTTAGCCGTACACACTCAATGAGAGATTGTTAACCCCGATTAAGTTTCAAAACAGTGACAAGTAGAGTGAGATAATGGAGCTCGAGAGGTTCATCGATAACCATAATTGCAGTTGTTGTAAACATGCAGTTGACCTCTCGATCCCTAAGCTGGTCTTTCTGTAGTATCTTTCTTGCTATCAGACCAGGGGCTAAATTTCCAAGACAAACAGTTGTGTATTCATCAAGTCGAACTGTTGAATGCCGTACTCCTTCTGCAGCTAGAATTAACCTACATAGATATATCTATATCTTAATACCATGAGTATGTTATGTTTGTAGAATTACCTAGTTTCAGAAATGGTAGCATGTCGTATGCAATGTAGATAAGCTTATATTCACTTGTCGCGTGATGAATAGGCCAATAGTCACTGGAGAAACTTTTTGCTTTTATTAATTTCAACCATTTTACGAATCGTCTGAAAAAGAATTCGTAACATAAGATTTATATTCCCGTCCCTGAATAGTCTTTAAAATTGTAATTTTACAAATGTGACTCTGTTAAGATCAAGAAGAGACTTTGGTTTCTGATTGCGGTGAGTTAAATTGCCAAGTGAAATGCGTAAGAAACAGCTTTACTCTCCTCTCGAAGGACTGACCAAGGTTAGATCTTGAGATATATAAAGTATTTGGCTCTAATGTATGTAATATGCAAATGACCGACGTTATTATAACTGTACAATATATATCATCTTTGTAAGGAGCAGTTCCGATTATTTTGCGCATCTCCCAACGCTGTATTTACTTGCTCAACTTTTGCCCCGCGGATGGGGCCGCTTTGTGGATTACGAGGAATCGCCCCCTGAACGTCTTCATCTTCAAAGTGGATTGGCCCACTGAGGCGAGATGAATGGGTGATGATTAAATACTATGTCTCGGAGTCGACTTTTAGACTCCGTTGCGGTTATGCCAAGTTCAAGACAGATGAGTGACGCTCCGTCAGGAGCAAAACTCCATTCTGAGGTCAAGTAGAAACTCCATGAACTGTCTGGGAGAGTACATGTGGATGGACAGGAAGTATATTTGACGAGGAAACATGCGCTGTCAATCTAACTCTAACTAAGTAATTAGATGGCAACGCTAATGAAATATACACTGCTTATTCCGTAAATACAATGGAAGCCGTCTTTTTACGACCCCGAGTAGCGGCGCCCTTTGAGTGGCATTTCACTACACATGAGTCATCCGCCTCATCTTCACATGACTATAAACAACGGCTGAACCAGAGAGCTGGAGAATAAAGAAAACAAAGTTGAATCCTGCAAGCCGTGCTCATCAGCCTAAATAAAACTTTGTTTCTTGGCGCTCAAATACCCCGAAGAATGGATGATTCGCTCGGTCCGCCTGTAGCGTCAGCTGAACTGGCCCTTCTCCCGTCACGGACGCCTCTCCACGGCCTCTACACATCTGTGGTGCCGCTACAGCCTGAGCACTGGCGAGCGATCTACAAACATCTCGGAGGGGAGGACAACGCCTGGAGATGGAAGTACATGCCGCTTGAGGGACTCCTTACCGAGGAGGCATGTGAGTCAACGATCAAGGCTTGGTGCGCTTCAGCCGATCCCCTATACTATGCGGTACTTTCGGGTGCAGCTTCTGATCCCGCTTCGGAGCCGGCAGGCATCCTGTCGTACTTGTCCATCGTTCCAAACCACCGTAGAATTGAGATTGGATGGGTGATTCTGGGCGACGCCTTGAAGCACTCCAGGGAAGCGACGGAGGCGTTCTTCTTGTTCATGCAGCATCCGTTTATGGATCTGGGATATCTACGTGTCGAATGGAAAGCCAATCATCTTAATGGGCCGAGCTTGGCGGCGGCTCGGCGACTGGGTTTTACGGACGAGGGAATTTTCAGGTGAGATTATGATCAAACGTCAACCGCGAAAACAAAAAGGCCCATTCATTACGGTATGGTGGATATGCTAATTTTTCTTGGCGGGTTTATAGGAAACATATGATTGTGAAGGGCAGACGCAGAGACTCGGCTTGGCTTAGTATCATCGATGATGAATGGCCTGCTGTAGAGAAGGGATTTGAAATCTGGTTGGATGAAAGCAACTTTGACGAGAATGGGAAGCAAAAGAGAGGGCTGAGAGAATGCAGAGAATAAAACGTGATGGAAAGAAAGATTTGCATTTGCTGTATGGAGGTTGAGAGCAAAGACTTGGCGCGTGAGATGATGCAGTTATTGATAGAAGTTTGATGAATCAACACGACGTTGTTTATGACGTCAAGGGGCCAATTGCGACGACAAAGCAGACATCATCAGTAGGGCTGATGACACGGAACGGCGATTCGCCGATCTACGGCACCCACGACTCGTATTTGTTGAATTTCGGGAGAGATATTTTTAGGAATCACTTCGCAACGCCTGGACGGCGAAATGAAAGATACCGATGCTCAGATGCCTTTTCCCCGATGCTAAGGGAAAATTAAAAATAAAGTGCCAAAGGGTGTGATGGCGCTGGTTCTCGATGGCTTCTCTTTGTGTGCCTGTAGCTCCCAGCGGGCTGGCCGCCAAGGTTTGCCCGGTGGCGGCAGCTCTGTGCCGGTGATGGCTTCGATTTCCGAAGAGATGGGCCGACGCGCGTTCATGGCAATTGACTATGAAAGGCGTTCTGGCTATGAAGAATGAATTGGTGTTACTGGATTTACAACATGATGTGGGCGTTGATGGGTTAGAAGCGACAAGACGACGTGTGTCTCATTGACAGATACAGTGCAGTTAGTTGGAGCAACGTGAAGCAATAACCAAGACGTACAAGTAGACCCCGTCTAATTTACTTATACAGCAAGTGACACAAGAGCATACATACAGTAACAAGCACCATTGACAGCTCTGCCAATCCCGCCCTGGGGCGCACAAAAAGAGCCGAGACCCCCCAAAGACCAAACCACCAAGTCAGCCACATGCCGAATGGCCGAAGCTTGGAATGGGGCGCGCGCTGAGCCCTCGAGTTATTGGACGCCGTGGCTGGCTGATGGGGCAAGGCAGCGGCACCTCCGGTTCGCCAGGACTCGTAAGACGGCGGCGAGAATTGGTGTTAAACTAGAACGAGACAAAGGGTCTTGGGTTCGTACTCGAGGTGACGGCTGAACGGCAGGAGATGCGCCATCACCAAGAAAACAAGGCTGCTCCCTGGTCGTTTTCTTCTTTATTTTGTGGCCTCTTGCTCCCTTACCTGCCCCTTTCCATGGACTGATGTCCATCTTGCAATTATGAGGAAAGCCTAATAGACAAAGAGATTCATAGTCTTCAAGTCGAGGGCCGGAGATAAAGAGAAACAAAAATCTGGAGATGAGGTGCTGATCTTCTTTCCCGAGCGGATCTTCGCTGCTGCTCCTTCCCGTCATTCCAATCCAATCCTTTTCACTTTTCCAATTATTGACTCTCCTCTTTGAATTCTCCATTACTATTTGTCCGCCGAGGAGTCGGTTACTTCTCAGACGGTCGACACTGCCTCGTTCTCTCTTCTAATCGGCACACCCTCTGCCTGCCCCATGGCTTCAACCCAGAGTGACACAGCCTCAATTGAGGAACCACGGCACGCTCCGTCTGGTCCCATTGATGGTGCTACGAAAGAGCGGACAGCACGCATGGCGGCCATTAGCACTGATGCTGATGCTGCTGATGCCGGTACTAAGAATGCTGATCCCGTTGCTCTCCCTCTAGATGATGGTCGGAATGATGCACAGCAACAGTTGTCTCACGAGACAAATGAGCAACAGCAACAGCAACAGCAACCGCAGGAAAAGCAACAGCAGCACATTTCTCATCGAGAGAAAGCCCACACTCCTGCATTCAACGAAAAAGTCGACGCCTCTCTTGCAGCACCAAAGGCCGTCGTCTTGCCGCGAGCCGGCACATTTTCTTCCACCCTAACCACATTGACCGCCGGTTCTTCCTCCTATGGTCTGCTCTCAACTGCACCTGCATGCGAGATCCCGGAATCGGTGCCGCCAGATCGCGTCACCCTAGTCAAGGCCGAGAAAGGGGATGACTATGTGCCCCAAGGCAGCAAGCTCAAGAACAACCTCTATCCCGCAGTTGGCTTCTTGGAGCTAGCCAACGCTGGCGACTTCGCTGCCAACGTGTGGAACCAGTATCCAGTCCCGGTGTATGCAACTGTCTTTATGGCGGTTGGGGCGACATTTGCCGGCATCATGTCTGTCTTTGCCCTCCTTGACTCAAGGCGTGCCTGGCGGAATGTCAAGTTCCTTCGCAAGCAGCAACTTGAGCTGAAAGAGGCGCATGCCAGCAGAGTAGCAAAGTCTCAGCCGACTAGGGACCTGGATGTGCTATTGTCGGTCTTGTTCCGCGAACTTGGCACCGAGGCCATCAACCGCTGGGGACTCAACATGTTTATGGGCGCTGGCGCCGTACTCATCTGCGTAGGTACATATCTTGCCATTGCTGGAGCCAACGATGCCATCTTCTTGGCCAGTAACCTTCTTTCTGGATACGTTGGTAATGCTCCCATCGCCCTCTTTGGTCTAATCAACGCTTGCTGGGCATATTACATCTTTTGCAAGGCCCAAGGTCACATCAATGCGGCATCGAAAGCCATCCCTGGCACTCGGGCCTTGGCTCTCATCAAGAGGCGCAGCAGAAATCTGCAAATTTACACCTCCATCAACGGCACTGCCACGCTCGTGGGAGGCGCTGGATCCATGGTCACCGCAACGAGATGGTGGGGATATGTTGTGCTCATCCCAGTCATCTTATCCTCTCTCTTCTGTAACTATTGGTGGCGCACAAGAGCAGGCTATACGCGCCGGGATTTGGTGCCCGCTGGGCTGTCAGTTATGAATGCCGATTCTCTTTCCACTGCTTTGGAGTTTGCTTCCAGAGCGGAAGGCAAAATCAGGGAGCAGAAAAAGACGCCCATCAACGCCTTTGTCTCGGACCCGACATCTCTAAAGTCTGTCCTTGCGTTTATACAGGAACATGAGCTGCTGGAACCGTTCAGCCAACGACTCGTAAAGGATGAAGCCTTGCGGAAGGCTCTTGGGTTTACCAATACCCCAGCAGAAATCGAAATCGATCTTCTAGCTCTCTTGGCTTTACCTAATGATCAGCATCCTGCAATTATTCAGGTCGCTCAGGACACGGTGCGCAAAATCGGATCAAAGCATTTTAAATATCGAGAACGTTATGCAGCTGAGCTGCTTGGTACATATTTTGCTGTTTCACGACACGAAGCAAACCATCGGGAAAAGGCTAGACCTCAATCCGAGAAATCCGGGTCGCGATGAGAGAAACTTCATACAACTCGTAGAGCTGTTTTTTAAACTTGGATATTTTATTGTCTGAAAGCATTTGAGCGAGGAGTTTTGATTGGCTTTATTTTCTTTTTACATTCACATGCATATACCGGCGTAATGACAAGGCTTTATCACATCCCTTGCGAGATCCTGGGTTGGTGTAGGGGGTATAGCAAATCATATTGAAGATTATCTTATCTGCATCCTTAAGATGTTCATCTGCTGATATTTTGTGCCAACTGTTCCATCAAGTAGACTCAAAAGCACGAGAGACTTTAGCAGCACCGCCTTGTCTACCAAACATCTGCCTCAAGTCGCTAACAATTTCATCGGGACACTCGTACGCAGCGAAATGACCACCTTTCTTGTGAGTTGCCTCGAAGACGACCGGGCCAAGAGAATTACTCCATGAATTCGGAGGCACAATTACGTCCTTTGGAAAGTGTGAAACACCGAGAGGAACGTTGGGGATATACTGCGCCGTCTTGGCCAGTTCATCCCTCTGCTTGCCAATTAACTCGTAATATATCGTCACGCTGGACGCAGGGCCGGCGCGGGAGAAGAAGTAGATGGATATCCATTCCAAAATTTCGTCATCAGTCCAGGGGTACTCATCGGTCCATTCTTGTAGTTTCTCATATACCCATGCTAGCAGCGCGACTGGAGAATCTGCCAGTGCGAACCCGATCGTGTTGGGCTTTGTGCTTTGAAGGATCATGTAGCCAGAACTATGTTTCAGATACCAGAGTGAGCGGGATAGACCCTTCTG
Source organism: Trichoderma pleuroti (assembly GCA_001721665.1). Lineage (NCBI taxonomy): Eukaryota > Fungi > Ascomycota > Sordariomycetes > Hypocreales > Hypocreaceae > Trichoderma > Trichoderma pleuroti. The sequence continues at coordinate 27,558 of MDJU01000317.1, forward strand.
TTCATCTTCGGATAGTAAGCCCAGATAGTACCGAGCGGCAAGCCAAAGGGATTGCCAGAGCGTTGGCCTAACAGTGATAATATTGACATGGACGGCACGGCAGTGATCTGGATAATAAAGGGAGATGGCACGGGTGACCATGTAACCCCAGTCACCGCCTTGCGTTACTAGTAAACCACAAAAATATGAGTATCAGTTTTGAGTATAATGTTTAGAGGAGAAAGAACAGGATCCCAATGTTTACGTACCATACTTGTCATATCCCAGCTTAAGCATGACTTTATGCATCGTCTCTGCGTATTGTTGAATACCAAAAGCCTTCTTTGTAACCTTGTCGGAGAATCCGAAATTTGGTAGAGAAGGCGCCACAACATGGAATGACGGTACATCGTCACCCTTGGGTTCCGCAAGTGCTCGTATAATCTTTGTCACTTCTATGATGCTGCCAGGCCCTGGAGAACATAGTCTTAGTACTTTCGTCAAGAGGGAGACCTTGATATTGACTTACATCCATGAACAAAGAGCAGTGGAATGCTGTTCGGACGGCTGCTTTTTTGGTGTAGGAAGTGTATGTTTAGCTCCTCATATCCGTCCACAGAAATGTTTGTCGTGAATTGTGGGATTTGGTTTAATTTCGCTTCGTAGGCTCGCCAGTCGAAGCCGTCTTTCCAGTATTCAGTCAAACGCTTCACATCACTCAAGGACACGCCATAGTCTTGGTCGTCGGAGAAGTCGGATTCAGATGGGAATGTGGCTTGGGAGAGCTTTTGCTTCAGCTGCTCCAGCGCAGAGTCTGGGATGGCAATTTTGAAGGGCGCTATATCTTGCGACATTTTGTTCACCTGCAATCAATTGAACCGACTGATGAGTTGTTTGAAAGACGGAAAATGTGGCGGTCTCGTTGAGTTAAATGTTCTTGTGGCGGAGGATATCGTTACCCCGAGTCCTGTAACCGAAGAAGCGGGGGAGTGATGATGCGACATTACGAACACAAGTGGGTGAGCATGCAAGGCTGCAAAGGTTGTGACGACAGCTTTGCTTTTGTTATGGTAGACAGTATGGACTGGCTGCAGCACTTTTACGCTGCAGACGAAAATAACGGCTGTCAATTGGTTAGATACGCCCTTTTGCATACATGCTCTACCTCTCAGAATGCACCGTTGACCTGCATTAAAGGAAATGCCAACTCAGCACCCCAATTTTGCCATCTAGCATCCCATTTCGGAAATAGTACCGGATACTACGTGAATAAAGCTACAGTAACAGACATGATGGATATACAGTCATAGAGCAGATACTAGAGGAATGTAGCTATAGAAGTAGATACTCGAGAAATATAGCGATAGTTGCAGAAAGTAGTAATAGCAACAGATACTCAAAGAACTGGTTATTTACTACCTATCTAGTGCTTACTAGGTTACGCTTATAGCAGCAAATCAATAGCTTTGCTTTACACCCAGTCTTGGTGCTTAAACTCCATGCAGCCGTTGGGGTCCTGGATAGCTACTCCATTTGTCAATGTTGCTGTGCGTCTACAGTTAGTACCATGATGATGATATACAAATGTCGTATGTCAAGAGCATCAAAGCTGATGACAACTTAAAAGAAAGAAAAATAAGATCACTGATTCTACTATCCTGATGGTTGAGCTGATCACTATCACCTGTGCAGTCGCAAGGCGGTGTCTATCGATTTACTCAACTTACATTTACCTCTGTAACTTGGCTCAATTGATCCAGCAATTTATCCAAGGTTATGAAAGCGAAAGTGAATAAAGAATTTATGCATACATCTAACTCAGTCTACTGCATATGCTTATCAATCTCAGCATCAGACAAGAAATGCCCTCCCGCCGAACACCGGTAACCTCCATTCTGTTTAATCCAATCAAATCCCATGGGGCATATTCCAAGAGCCCTGATTTTTGCCTGTTTTGCTACTTCCTTTTTTCTCCGTTCTTCCTGTTCGATGAGTTGTCGCAAAATCTTTTCGCGCGCGGCTTCAGCCTTCTTCTTTGCTTCCTCGAGCTTAAGACGTTCTTCTTCCTTCAACTCTTCCTCCTTGACCAATTCCTGTACAATCTTTTTCCGAGCGGCTTCGGCGCTTTTTCTGGCTTCCAAGAGGTCGCGATATTCCGCGTTTTTACGCGCTTCCTTGGCTTGATCTTTTTGTAGCTGCTCCCATACTTCATCGCTTACACCTGCGTCTCGCACCACTCGCCGAGATTCTTCATCATCTGGTGATTCAGGCTCTTTATTCGCTTCTTCGGTCGACTCGTCTATATCATTCCGTTCATCCATAGTCGTGGATCGCTGAGCTTGCATACTAGTGCTTGTTCGACTGGGGCCCGGTGGTGCGGACGAAGAATCCGCCTCGTCGTCCATAAGAACAGGGGAGTCAGATTTGTTCATCCTGGATTGACGGTCTCGTAGCATCCGTTTAAGCTCCTGAATAACTCGTTTCTCTTCCAATTTGAGTGTCGACAACTCCAAATTTACGGTTTGGAAGACGTTTCTGGCAAGCTGCTTTACGTCTCGTGCACTCGCCCATCCATCTGCTTTTGACAGCTCAGCAAAAATGGTTGTACATTCACTGAGAAACAATGCAGAGGGTTTTTCCAAGCAACTCATATCCATATTCTTCTTGCTTTTGCTCGAGATTTCCGTTTTCCGTTTCCGCAAAAGGTCAACAAGAAGTCGGAAACAGGCATCCGGCTTGAGTGGCTTAAAGTCGATACTTTCAGGGAAGCGGCTTGTCAATCCGGCGTTCACGGACAAAAGCCGATTTATATCGTGCTCATACCCTGCCAAGATAATAATGAGCTTGCCCTGAAATTTTGGCGTTGTGATGAGGCCGACGAGCTCATCGATGGCTTCTTTGGCAAATTTGCCCTCAGCAAATCGATAAGCCTCATCAATGAGCAACACCCTTCCGAGCGACTTTTCAAGGACTTTTTGAACCTTTGGTCCGGTGTGGCCAACATACTCTCCAATCAAATCTGTGGCTGAGCATTCTTCCACTGTGGCCTTGGAAAGGAAGCCCATATCATAATAGACCTTGCCCATCTTTCGTGCCGTGGTTGTTTTCCCTGTGCCAGGCGGGCCTCGGAATAGGAAGTTGAATGGAATCTCTTCCTTGACGTCCATTCCAAGAGCCTTCAATTGCCGAACTCGTGACTGAATGCTTTCAAGCTTTTGGATAATTTCTTCGCGCCCAATGTCGTCTTGGAACAGCTGTTTCACGTTTGTCTCCGTTCTTGTGGATCTATCGAAATCTTCGTCAAAGTCTTCTGCCTCCAACTGGCCCTTCTTTATCCTTCCAGCGGAAGAACGTTTTTGGTAAGAAGCCATTGCTTTGCTCAGGAGATTTGTCACTGCGCCCCCATTTCCGAAATGAGGCCTGTTCCGTTCCCTGATGAGCACATCGAGTGCAGCCGTTTTGCCTTCACCCGTGGTGGTAAAGCCTGAAGCTTTTAGCTTGAGATCCAGTACTTGTCTCAGCGCATCGTCGTCAAAATCTTCAAATACAAATGGCGTGTCCACTGAGAACCGTCGACTTAATCCCGGATTGACGTTCTGGAACATTTCTTCCATTTGTTCCTGGTAGCCTATGAGAATGACGCAACGATCATCACCGGGCACGTTTTGAACCTCTGCGACAATCGTATCGACAACACTTGTCTTGTAAGGATCGGTAACCCCATTACCGCCATATAGTCCGTATGCCTCGTCAATCACCAGCACTTTGCCGATTGTTGAGGCAAGAATCCCTTTCGTTTGGGACTCTGATTGTCCCAGATGAGAGCCGATGAAGTCTGCGGGAGTTTTCATCACCAATTCCCCATTGGACAAGAGGCCAAGGTTTGCGAGAATCTCGCCATACAGCTTAGCGACGGTCGTTTTGCCTGTACCAGGAGACCCAAGAAAAACTCTGTTGAGAGTGAACTCCATCAGCGGCTTTTCCTCAAGTTCAAGTTCATAGTTAGTCGTCAGTGAGTCGAGTAAGATTTTCACTTGCTCTTTCACCTCTTTGAGTCCTATCATCTCATTCATCTTTTTCCATGCTTTGCAACTCTTTAGAGACAGTGATGGCTCTGGACCGATGATGTCCTCCTTGGTAAAGAGAAAGTCATTGGGAGATTTCTTGACCCGGCGCTCAAGCCGAATCCTGTTTGCCTGTCTCTTTTCTATGTGGGCAAGGCAATTCTCGATGCTTCGCGCATTACCGAATCCCTCTTTGCCTCTACCTCGTCCAACTCGGCGGGCGGCAATTCGGAAGTAAAGGCCGTCCGGACCATCTTCAATTTCCATCTTGTTATTGTACTTTCGATTTACCTGCCGCTTAAGGATCCGCAGCAGCTCCTTGTCGGTATAGTCTTCAAAGTTCATTGTTATGGGGAACCGACTGGGAAATCCGGGATTGTGTGCAAAGAAGGATTCCATCTGCTTAGAATAACCGGCAAGTACGAAGACAACTTTTCCTCGAAGATTTTCAACCTCAGCAAGAAGATAATCCAAGACTGCTTTGCCGCCTGGGCTGTTGCCGGATGAAAGCTGATAGGCCTCGTCGATAAACAAGACACCGCCGCCATCTTCTTTGATCTGTTCCAGCAGATCTTCACAACCTTTGACACCCATGTTTGCTAGCTTTGACCCCGTGGTCTCTTTGAAGCAATCACCGGGAATGGCTCCTATTCCGGTGAGGAACTTTCCCCATATTCGGGCCACGGTTGTTTTGCCTGTCCCAGGATTTCCAAGCAGCGAGCAACTAAGCCTTGTATCGGAGAGAGCCACCCCTTGGCGGATTTTGGTGTCAACATTGGTTTTGACTAAGAGAAACTCCCTCTTGACAGATTCTAAACCAATGAGTCCCATAAGATCATCCAGGGCGTCGTTGTGAGCTCCATCATCTCGCTTCATGTCCTCCCATTCCTGCGCCGGGAGATCCAGATCCGCATAATTGGGAGACGGTCGCTTCTGTTGACTCTTCTCTTGTTCTTTCTCGCTGGCGTTCTTTTGCTTGCTAACCGCTGCTTTTGAAGCTTCCATTCTAGCTTTTGTTTGTCTGAGACTCTCAAGATGAGATTTCTTCTCCGCAAGTTCTTTTGCTTGATCTGCCTCCTCCTGCTCGTATTTCATAACGCGCCGATGATGATCAATCTCATCATCTATCTCCTGTAGATCACGCTGGTATTTATCCTGTCGCTCCTGTCGCTTTTTCTCCATATCCAGATCTCGCTGGATTCTTCGTCGCATTTCTTCGTCTTCTTTGGCGCATGACTTACAGCCTTGGTTCTCTTTTCCACATAAATATTTGATGTTGTGGCCTCGTTCGCATGTCTTCTTCATCATTTTCGTGCATGGCACTTGCGAATGATCCGTTAGTCGATGGCATCTGCGTTCGCACGTGTGCTTCCCACAGCCAAGAACAGCACCACTAAGATAATGTAGTTAGAAAGATGATGGTCAATTGATGAGTTGCAACTTACCATGACTCTGCACAGCCTCCATCAGGACAGTGCTGATCAAAATCTTGAGGTTTCTGGAGAACAGAAAGCCGGGTTGGATGTTGTTCGCAGTGAACTGGTAATCCATCGAACAAGAACCCTTTCTCTTTCATGGCATCAAAATATTTCTTCCAGAGCTCACCACCTTTTTTGCTAGCTAGGAAGGTGTTCATATTTCCATATAAAATGATACCTTTTTCTTGCTCGTGACATGAGTACCACTAATCGTTCGCAGGCCACCAGGAAGCCAATTGTCGCCATTTTTGTTGCTTCTGGCCATTGAGATAATCACAATGTCACTTTCTTCTCCCTGGTAGTTATCCACCGTTGACAATCGCAGCTTTGCTTTGGCAGCCTTGGAAGCAGCGTGCGTCATTAGTCCGGCGCGTACCAAGTCATGGGTGTCCAGTTCGTTCAGATATGGGTCGTTTATCTCACTCAGTGTTTGTCTCAGCAATGAAAGCTGGCCCATGTACGGGGTCAAAACGACCATATCTTCGGACTTGTAACCCTGTTGGCTGAGATACTTGACAGTTTTCAAAACCATCTCTGCTTCAAATGTATTCTTCTTGCTGGCTTTTGAGGTCGGATCCCTCCGGTCAGAGACATTATTTAACTGCTCTTCCGGATGTTCATGATGCACAAAAACAACTCTCTTTTGCAGTCCACGTATCGGCTTGTAGCTGTGTGTTTTTGCTACATCCTTCAGTTCCGGATATGCTAAAAGACGAGCAAATTGTGAGATATCAGGATGAGAACGGAACTGTTCTTGTAGGACGGCAAATCGGTGGCCCTGCCTAATGAGGCGTTCGAAAAGTGACACATTTAAGTCGAACCCTTCGCCTTTCTCCACAGTGAGATTGTAGTTGTTGACTTTAGGACGAAGTTGCTTGTGGTCACCAATAAGTATCAGCTGCTTGACAGATGGGCTGAGAGACGTGATGACATGAGCCTCGAGAATTTCACCGGCTTCTTCAACAAGAACAATGTCTGGGCTGGCCGCCCTGATGATAGATTGGTACATTGCTGCACCAGTCGTAGTACAGCCAATGATTCGTCTATTCTTCACGACATTTCTCTTGCTTTCCTTGAACAGGCTATCGATCTGCCGGTAGAGGTTATTGGCAGTCTCTGCCAATTGGGCGAACTCGTCAACTTGTTCTCGACGAACTTGGCTTACCCATTCGTTATAAAGTGCCTGTCGGTGTTGTGGTGGAATATTCCAAATTGGATAGTCTTCAGGATCAATACTTGCGGCCAACATGCCTAAATATGACAAGTTTTTTCCTTTCAGCCAACGATCAAAGACGTCGACAGGTTGTAAGGCCTTATTGTTCTTCCCTGCGATTTGATCCCCATCAGGGACTTGGAAAGCACTCCAGTAGCGCATGCCAGAGTCGGAAAATTCCAGCGTATCCAGAATTTCCTTCAGCGGAACCTGGGACTTTAATGACTTTATAAGATCGTCCAATCGCGTCGCTGTCTGCAGCTGTTCCGCCCTCGTAGCATTTAGCATTGGCCTGATATCAAGGCTCGAGCGAACTTGAGGATTCCTTGATAGGGTGTCAATTCGCAGCGCATCAGTCCTCACTGTGGCCTTGGAACCAATTCGTACCATGTTGCCTTCATCGATTCCAATATCCATGAGATCTTCTAGGAATTGATCCAAGGCATGGTTTGTATAGCTGAGGACCAAGATTCGATATTCTGTTAGTACCATGAGCACTTTCGCAATGATGGCCCCGATGAAAGATTTGCCGGTTCCCGGAGGACCTTGAATTTGGCCGACAGGATTCTCCAAGCCCTTGATTAGCGACTCGAGCTGTGCATCTTGAATGTGTATAGTGCGCTTGAAGCCTAGCTTAGGCCCCAAATCTACCCCCAATCCCTGTTGGCGACGATTTTTGAGTTCGCGGATGAAAGCCCGTAGCTTTGGAGGAGGATCGTATGTCGATGGAGGTCCCGCTGGATCAAGAATTGCATTCTCAATTGGAATCTCGGTGACTTCCTTCAAACGCTGTAAAATTGGTTCATAAGAAAAGGTCGCGGTATCGACGACGTAAAACTTCAGACGAGAGAAATCTTGACCCAATAATGCCTTGACTGCCAGTTTCAGACCAGCATTGTCGGTTACTTGTATGCCGACCACCGGAGGATCTTTAACAAGTCCATCTACCTCTCGCACGATAGAGCCAAAAGCAATGATGTCTTTCTCCAAGCAGAGAGCTCCGATTGCACCGTGTTTCACAAAGTTTTTATATTCCTCGAGGTACTTCTTCTTGGCCTCGGAGGATCGTTTATTCTGGGGAAAATTGATGCCCTCTCGACACTGAACCATCAACGTGAACGGCTTTGCTCGAGTACCAGCTCCGAGATCATAGCTTACCAAGCTGAGGCCGCCCAAACAGAGTGGCTTATACTTGGCCTTTTTCTGACCCCAAGCGATCTGCAGATCCTCTCTCAAATCTGCAAGCATGTCTTCGCGGAGAAGCCTGAATAGCCAAGAGATATAGCTGCTTGTACGCGACTCTCTTGGAATCTCAAAAACATCATCCAATCGTTGGAGAAACGGCTCTTCCTTTGAGCTCACTTCATCCGCTGTTGGGAATATGGAGATCTTGCGAAAGTCCGCAAAATCGTTATCATGTCTGCCACCGGGACTGTAGTTTATTTTAACCGATGCAGTTGCTGGTCCCTTGCGTAGCTGAATCACCTTTTCGATGCGATAACCAAGAGTGCGCACCTCTTCCATTGGCGATTTCGTCAATGGAGAGGTTTTCATGAGGGATTCCACGTCATTGAAAAGGATTCGGATGTCGGGCGACGATGAAGACACAATTTCCAGACAGAGAGATGCAAAAGCAACCAAAGTCTCGCCTTCGAGTTGGTTGCATTGATAGAATCCAAGGAACGTGGTCCAGAAGGTGGAAGGTGACAGAATTTCAACAAGCAGCTTTTCAAGGAATAGACCGTCATTGATGGTTTTGACATCATGATGCAAGACTTGTTTGAGGAAGGCCGTGGTGGCAGTAGTGATGAATGCACGCGAAAGGTTGCTGCGAATTGCAACTCTCACAGTGCTTAAGCCCTCCTTTCGCCCAATAATGCGTTCGACGCAGGCTACAGCAGAAGTATGTTCGCATACAACATCAACTGCTTCAAAGAATTGTTTGGCCTCTTGCGAATTCTGCACAGAGCGATCGCCGTTGATGAAGGAGTAGAAGAGTTTCTCAAGCTTCGCAGCGCGACCGGAGAGAGCTGGCTTTGTGGACATTTTGTAAAGGTGTCAAAGTCAAGAGACTGAATGATATAAAAGGTGATTTTGAAAGCAATTGTGATGTGTATCGGGTGCTGATGATTAGGAGAGACTGTGATGGTCTCCGTGATATATATGGCATCGCTACGCCACGAAACTACATGTATCTTTGTATTAGTGAAACATCCCAACGCATTCAATTCAACCAGTCAGGCGTATCAACTTAATGCCGCGACGCAGTAGGAAGATACGTAGGGAGCCTTGCTGCGTCTCATTCTCTAGAAATGGTGGGGTGATATCTCTTCTCGTTGGCCTGAAGTCGTAGGACTCCCGTAGCGGCTTCTGCAGGTCGCAGCCTCGCCATATGATTCGGCCACGACAGGGGGTTTTCGTACTCCGTTAGGCTGCAGTGACCTATGAGAAGCCAAGAAGATAAATGAGTGGCACAACGTATGGCCAACTGACATTTCACAGCGTAACCGCCGGGTGTTGGCCAAGGTGAGCGGCCAACTGCGCCTCTACACGTCTGCACGTCGCCGGGAAGCCGTAGGCCTCCCGACATGAATTCACGATGACGAATTTAACCTTCGTAGGCCTCTGACATTCCCAGACACAAGAAACAGTGGGAATTGGCATGATTGAGGCCTTATCTTATATATATATATATATATATATATATATATATATAACGCATCA
>MDJU01000318.1:0-36999 GCA_001721665.1 Trichoderma pleuroti
GAAGAAGAAGAAGAAGAAGAAGAAGAAGAAGAAGAAGAAGAAGAAGAAGAAGAAAAGCTGGGCAGTTCTGTAGCTGACATGTTTTTCTTAGACATCTCCGAGACAGAGTTCCGGATAAAAGTCGTCCTCGACATCCCCGACGAAGAAACCCCCGAAGACGAGGAACCGCCCAACTTCCTCCTCTCCGTGCGCTACCCCGACGAGTACCCCGACGAGGCGCCTCACCTCGACATCCTCGCCTCGAGCAACAGCCCGTCCCACCTGCACTTTAGCATCGGCGACGACCGCGCCCAGCTGCTCGCCGACCTCGCCGACACTATCCAGGAGAACCTCGGCATGGCCATGGTCTTCACGCTGTACTCGACGCTCAAGGAAGCCGCCGAGCAGCTCGTCCAGGACCGCAAGGCCGCCGCCCAGAAAATCATTGACGAGGCGAAGCTCGCCGCCGAGCGCGAGGAGAACAAGAAATTCCACGGCACGCCCGTCACGCCCGAGACGTTCCTCAAGTGGCGCGAGGGCTTTTTGCGCGAGATGGAGGAGCAGCGCGTGCGTGAGGAGGAGGAGCGGCTGGCGGAGCTCAAAAAGGCCAAGATCAAGGAGCCGGTCAAGTTGACGGGCAGACAGCTCTGGGAGAAGGGCCTGGCTGGCAAGGGTGAGGACGAGGAGGACGAGGAGGGGCTGGTGGATGGTGTTGAGCAGCTCAAGGTGGAGGCTGTTTAGATGAGAGGGGGGTGAGCGAGCGTATATACATCTTTTTGGGGATACGACATGTATGGAGTTTTTCTTTTCTTCTTTTCCGGTGGGAGTTATGAATTGTCGACATCTTGGGAATCTTGTATCAATTTTTATTGGGTTCGAAAAAGGAGGGACGAAGAGTGGAATAAACACATTGTAAATCAACCATTGAATCCCAGTGTACCTGTGGGGCGTAACGAAAAACGAGCCTTGACACAACGAAATGATGAGTATCGGTTGATACCAGACTTGAAAGTGAAATCGTCACATTTAGTATATTCCTCAAGGCTCTCGCGCACTACATTCCATTACCCACATCTCGGCACTAGAAAAAAACCAAGTCTTCTTTTTTATAGCATCCATCCCAACGCCGTCCATTCATTCAATGTCGCCAAAAAAAAAACCCCCATTTTTGTACTTCACTTTTAATCCTGCATCTCCTCGTCGTCATCCTCATCCTCATCATCGCTAATGCCCGACCACTCCTCCTCGTCTTCTCCCTCCGGAGGCTCGCCGAGCTCCTTGTTGATGCTCTGCAAAAGCTCCACCGCGTGCTCGCCCAGTCTGTCGTCCTCGTACTCTTGCAGCTCGTACAGCTTCAGCGACTGAGTGAGCCACTTCCTCGCGTATCCCCACGTCGCCTTCCACTCCTCGCTGGCGCCCTCGGAGCCGTTCTGCTGGGGCTTGGCCTCGCGCAGCTTCTCGCCCGCAACGTACAGGCACCAGCCTCCGAGATACCAGACCTCGACACTGGAGTCGTCGTCCGTGACCAGGCGCTCCAGCACGCCCAGAGCCTGCTCCTCCATCTCCGTCTCCATGAGCAGTCGCGCCAGGCTGACTCTGGTGGGAAACTCTGGCACCGAGGGGTGCTCCGGGGGCGAAGTCCTGCCAGAGCTCCAGGCTTCGCTTCAATGCGGTACGGGCCTCGTCCAGTCGCTCCTGTGAGATGCGCACGTTGGCCACCGTCTGCCAGGTCTCGGGGTATTCGGGCGCAATGAGCATGGCCTCGGTGATGAGAGCCTCGCATCGCTGCTCGGCGTCAGTCTCCCACGACAGATCCGTCATGTACACCTCGGCGACGGCACACAAGACGCCGCCAAGTTTGCTCTGCATTTCCTCGAGAGCAGCCTGCTGCTCTGGTGTCTTGTTGGCAACGTCGTTCAAGCTCTGAATCTGTTTTCGCAGCGCAGAAGCACCGCGCTCAAACCACTGGACGCTGTCTTGGCCACCCTCCTCACTCAGTTGAGCGAGAAACAAAAACTTTTCGGGTCCGCCGCCAATCTTTTCATCTAGGATACCCTCCTCGTCCAGCTTTATCGCTTGCAAAAAGTAGTCCCGCGCCTCTTCGACCTCGCCATCTTCGACGTTCAAGACTCCCAGCAAGTTCAAGGCTTTGAGTTCGAAATCACCGCCCTCTCCCGTCAGCTCCAGAGCTTTTGACGCAAGGGCAATGGCCTCGTCTAGATTGCCCACTTCGTACTGCGTCTCTGCGTCGGCAATCAGCTTGCTTAGATTTGGTGCATCCTTCTTGTCGCCGGCACGAGGCGCCATGCTGAGATGTAGGAGATGTGATGGTCTATGGAAAGTCGACAAGCAGTGATGAGGGATATTTGAGTGATGTGTTTAAATTTCCAAGAAAATGGAAACAAGGAGTTTTGTTGCCAAAGTCTGTGAATTTGATAGAGATTCTCTCAACTCAACAGCGTTGGCTGAACTTGTGGCCGCTCAGTCGCACCGCATGCCGATGCAACTGAAAAGTTGAAATTTTGGCGGGACCGTTATCGATAAGCCCGTCGAGCGCCCACGGATGCGGGGCTCTGCTTTGGCATCAAACCAGCTTGTCGGGCCAAGGATTGGTAAGATCAGACTCTTTGCTTTGTACTTTAAGTGAAGCAGAGTGAATCAATCGCTTCTCTGTCTCTTTCACAAACTTGCCTCCTGAAACAATAAAGCCTTCCATCCTTTTCACCTCGCAATTCTCGTCGTGGAACGTATAGCAGAGTAGTCCCACTATTCTTCAACGGGTGTTGAATCCTCCTCGGCTTATTCACGGACTTCAGTGAGTGAGTTCACTTTCCAGCCCGCTGAAAGCCTTCGTCACATCTCTAACAAAACGAACAGAACTCAGGGTCACCGTCACCGTCACAAAAAGACATCATGTTCACCGGGATTGTCGAAGAGATTGGAGGTGAGTCTATCAAGCCGGATGAACCTACAACAACGGCACAGCTAACAATTCCGAGTCATCTCCAAGCTCGTGAATGATGCCGCCACCGGCAGCTCCGTCATGACAATCACCATCCCCTCTGGATCCAACCTCCTCACAGACTGCCACGAGGGCGACTCCATCGCCGTCAATGGCTGCTGCCTCACCGTGACTTCCTTCTCCAACGATACCTTCACCATTGGCGTCGCACCAGAGACGCTGCGCATCACCAACCTCGGCACCCTGGTGGAGTCGAGCAGAGTCAACTTGGAGCGGGCCGTCCGCGCCGACACTCGGATGGGCGGCCACTTTGTCCAGGGCCATGTCGACACGACCGCCGACATCCTCTCCGTGACGCCTGATGGCAACGCCCTCACTTTCCGCTTCCAGCCCAAGAAGCCCGAGTTCCTGCGCTACATCGTGTACAAGGGGTTCATCGCCATTGACGGAACCAGCTTGACCGTCACTCAGGTCAACGATGCTGAAGGCTGGTGGGAAATCATGCTGATTACATACTCCCAGGAAAGGGTTGTCATGGCCAAGAAGGGCAAGGGGGATACCGTCAACATCGAGGTGGACATGATGGCCAAGTACGCTGAAAAGTCTCTGGCCGGTATCCTGGGCGGTGACGGAGCCTCCGCTTCCATTCCTCTCCTCGAGAAGATTGTTGAGCGTGTAGTTGCTAAAAGCCAGGGGGCAAAGCCATAGGGCGTTGACGGTAAAAGCTGGGGATATTCATAAAAGAGCTAAGCATTTTGAAGCGAATTCAAACTTTGATATCAATTCTAGGCGTCCCCCCATACCTCGGCAATCTTGTGACTGAGAGGCTTGGACATTTTCTTGCGTCCAACCAGGTGGCTCAATTCGCTGGCCACGAGTTCTCTCTTGCGTTTCTTGCCTTGTTCATCTGTACCGCAAGCGTCAAACGCCTTTACAAAATCATACGGCGTCTTCCACTTGCGCTGAATCTCGAGCGCACGCTCTCCCGTGAGTCCTTTGGTGGTCATGAGCATCTTGAGAAAGACGTCCCTGAGCGTCATCGTCTCTGATTTGGAGGCCAAGGACGCAAAGGCCGGGTAAGTGACGTGATATGCCACCGTAGGCTCTTTGTCGCGGAGATGGTGGACTAGGCGGGAGTAATTTTGCGCAGTAATCACCCGTGTCGGGATGACGTTTAGCTGTTTACTCTCATATGTGCGCTTCAGCATTGTAGTCAACCCGGCTAGATACTTGATGGTATCGTCAATCTTTTGTGTTCGCTTCACAAAATAGCCATTAACTACCTGTGTCGACGCAATGGCTGATTGCACCGCTTCTTCATATCGCTGGTGTACGGCAGCATCCATTGAGATTTCCTCAATGAGATAGACGACTTTTTTCACGCCAGCCTTGTTTAGCCGGAATTTCTGCTCGTGGAATCGGCCGTCCTTTATGCTTCCGATTAAATCATCTAGACGTTTTCTCTCAACGATCCAGTCCAGGACAATCTCGTCTCCTTCTGCGCCGAGTCTGGATAGCAGCGTCGAATCGTGGCATTTGGCAACCCATTGGACATCGCCAATCTCCAGGCTTCTCATGATTGGTTTGACGCCCTGCTTGACCAATTCCTCCTGCATATAGTCGCGATCTGTTTTTGCTCTGACCTCTCGAACATCTAGGAGCAAGTGGACAGTAAAGGACCCTGGCGGGATCCTAATTGGGGTGAAGCTTGGTAGATCGTCATCCTCCAAAACGACGGGGCCATCTGAGACCACATTTTGATAGAATGATGGATCGTCGATTGCCGGCTGAGTGTCCCTGGCGTCTAGGGTCGAAGGTTGATTTGCCGCCGTGACTGACGGTTGTGGACGGCGTCCTGATGCTTGCTGTTCATTGGGGCCATTTTCTTCTTGCCACTGGGCCGTCTCCTTGATTCGCTTCACTACAGCCCACCCTTCATCTGTCAATGCATATCGACGCAGAGGCTGCCCTCTCTCATAAACAAGCTCCTTTTGAATCAAAGTCTTCATTGAGCTCCAAGCAGTGTAAAACTTTGTCGGGTCACTCGGGGCAGTGAACGAAGCGTCACAGTGTGGCTGGGAGGTCTCTATAAGTTCTGCTTTGGTCAAGCTAGAAGATACATCCTCGGGAAGATTGGAGAGTCCTAATATCAGAGCGTAGGCTCCCGATCGAAAGGCAGGGACATAGGCCTTGGGCTGCCTTGTTTTCTTCTTGGGCCTTGACTCTGCGTCGTCGTCATTTCCCGCTTGTTCGTTGAGAGCTCTTTCATTGGCCTTTTTCACCTGGGGATGCTCAGGCATGGGAACTCCATTTTGTTGGCAATATTGCTTCAGTTTGTCCGCGAGGCGCTCGCACAGCTTGGGTCCAAACCCTTTGAGCTGCTGGAGCGACGCGGGATGCTCAAACGTTATGGGACACGATTTGAGAGATTCGTAAGCATTTCGATACGCCGTGAATCCTTTGGAATTTCGTTCTCTAGCAAGATCTAGCCACTCCTTGACCCATGCTAGAAACTGGGGGTTTGCACATTCAGAGTCGTCCATGCTGAGCAATGGCAGGGAGACGGCAAGAGTTGTGCAAGAAGTGCCATTCGTACGAGTAAATCAGAGTTGAGCGCAGAATCACCAGTTTGAGCGTCGTATATTGGGGTAAAACATCAATAAGAAAGAGAAGAAAAGAAAGAAAAAAACAAAGAAAAAGGCTTCCGTTGCTCTATTACAAGGTGGTCCAAGCAACGGTCTTTCATTCACGCGTCAGGCAAAAGAAGGTCGAAGCTCGTCGCAGGCGCGAGGTCACGTGAAAGGCTTGCATCATTGTGCAGCAAACGTGCAGCAGCAAAAGACAGGGGTACCTGGTACCTGTGACGGGGGGGCACAGAGTACAGATGGCTTCGTATTTGCGAGCCCACGTATGGAGTTTCTTATGGAGTACTCGCTCAACAGTACTTTTGCGGCGTGCTTTGTGCCCAAGCAGATTTAGTACCAAATACCCGGCATTAATGCCTCTCGACGTGGCCGATCTTCTGCACGTTGGAGCGTGTTGGTGCTAGCAGCGCTGCAGAACTCGTAGGCGTCTGTCTGTACCTGTACAAGTCCAGATCAGGTACGGTTGGGGGTACCTGTTGTAGGTATTTGTGGCCGACAAGGTACACGTTTGAGCTGCTCCATTGTGGAAACGGCTGGAGGAGACGGGCATCACAAAAGGGCGGCCTCCAGCTACATGAGCTCTGCAGAGAAAACACATGCCGCTGCCATGTACTCGCTCGTACTCGGAGCCCCGAATCGAATCGACATGAAATCATAAATCACCCTATCCATACCGGCGAGGGTGGGGTTGAAGACATGGATCAAGCAATGGATGTTACTGTTGCAGCAACGCGGGGTCTGCGTCTGGCCCCCCTACTCGTGCTGGTGAGAAGCAGCTGGAGAGGAGGTGAGCGATAGAGTAGCAGCAAAGGCATTTGATTGATTGGCACGGCCGAGTGACAGCTCATGGGATGGGCAACGTGACCTGGAATTGATTGTGACGGCCGAGAATGATGACGATGACACGAGACGGGGGGAGCTGTTTCTGAGGGATTATAGACTCCATAAGACCATACACGGCAGAGGCTGAATTGCTGAGGTGTTCTTACAGTACGGTAGCTGGCAATATACGCACTCGTGCTACCACCTATATATAGACCGGCAGGCTGAAGGAATTGCATTGACTGCATTCATTGAGTTGCAACTTGAATCGAGGCTTGCAGGCACTCGCTCAATCCATCCATCCTTCACAAGCCACAGGCCATTCGAGGCAATCAGAAGCGTGGAACCGCCACGGGGTCTGCCACAATCGACTCCACCCGCATCTTGTTTGGGCTCGGCTTTTGGGTGGGCCGCTGGCGCCTTTGGGAGGCGGTTGGTAGACCTGTACCCTTGCCTTTGGGTACATTATCCAGCGCCAAGCTCTTCTGCTCTTCTTCCTTGAGATAGTCATCCATGAAATTGTTGGGCGCGTGGCGTTCTTTCTTCTTTCCACCTCGCGGTGTCCCACCTCGTGGAGGCGCACTCGCTGGCGCTGCACTGACTATTTGCGCGGGCACCAAAAAGTCGCCGCCTGTTGGGGGCGGCGGAGGGCTAGCCTGCGTCGCAATGAATTCGCCTCCGCTCTTCTCGTTAAACTCGCCGTCGAACATTGTCTCGCCAGGAGCATTGACAGGCTCGCTCAGCGGAGCTGGCAGCCGGTGCAGCGCTCCGTAGCCCAGAGTACATCCCAGAGCCCCATCTCCACCCCAATTTCGACTAGGCTGTATTGTGACCTCGCGCGATACGTCGTACTCGTTGTTGTAGACGTATAACCGCAGAGGTCGTCCAATGAAGTCTTCCACAAGCTCACCAAGAGCACTTTCACCATGTAGGGCGCCTTCTGGGCTGCCGAGGATGTAGTCGCTATAAGGGAGCAGTCCGGCAAGATCGGCTGGTGAATTAGCCGGGACGTCAAGTACATGCCAGATGTTAGCTGCAAGCGAGATGGGCGCGAACTGGAGGGAGAGCCCGAGAGCTGCCGTATCCACGGGTACGGGAATGTGCATTTCCCGTATTCGTTGACCCTATGCGACGTCAGATTCCATCTTCTTCTTCTCCTGTGACCTGCAGTAATTGATCCTCACCTTTGCGCTCCATAATCCAAACGTTACTGTTCCGCCGGCGCAGTTCTGAACTTCCTGCGCAAACAGGCTCGGGTCGGGGTTATCCTGCCGCTAGTCTCAGCACCTGATCGCCTGCTAATCGCACAGGGCATTGGCATATACGATTGGCCTTCCATTGATTCCAACAATGTAATCAAACCAGGGCTCGATTGGTAATTCGAGATTCGTGTTTCGCAGCACCTGGAAGCCAAACGAGTCGCGATCGTGTTGACGTTGCGGGGCATCGCCATCCAGGCGGGACATGAACCGGTTGAGGGCGTTGAACATGGTCACTGAGACTGTTGCCCCGCTTCTGTGCGAGGCTTAAATCTGGGTGTTTTGGCGTTATGAAGCTGTATTATCGCTCTATCGGAGAGATGGCGTCGCTTTGTGAGTTTGATGCTGCGAAGTTAGTTCTTGGTAAGAGAAGAGTGACGTCTGGCCTCACGCAGAGAGAGCTTGCCGCAAGCTGTCCCTTGAGGTGTCAGCCTTGCATAGATGCCAAGGCGCTAGAGGACCGGACGCGAAATATAAGTGGACTCGATTGCAGCTAATTTCTCAGCCTTGTCCTGAAATTCATCTGCCGTCGTACATGGGATATTCTTCTCCGATCAACAACATCCAGAAATCGACATATAATCTGCTGACAGCTGTAATTTTCAGCCCAAAGTTACTTCATATCGCATCCGAAACTACCTAGGACAGATCAACAGGCTTGCTCCATTTTAAAAATAACCTTTGTGTCCACTCCCATTACCAATCGCTTCATCAACGACTTCTTATCGACGTGAACGAGGCTACGTCTTCCGCTTCGGCAGCCCATTCACCGCACCACGGCTTACCCAGAGCCATCATTCTAAGATGTCTGCGGACGAAAGTGTACCCGCGGATGCAATAGAGCAACAACTTGCGCGGGATATGCTCGGTCCTTACGTGGATGCACCAACCGCCCAACTTCTCTTGCCGCAGGCCCGTCAGATGCCCCAGGTTGCGTGGCAGATCATTAGAAATATTATGGAGCAGAATCCAGGGGCCAGAGATGACATCGACTGCCTAACCAGACTATTAGCGACTGAGGGCCAGGTAGCCAACGGTATCAATACGAATCGCCTCGATACTAGTGCAGTCGCGGAGCCCTCTGACTTTTCACTAAAGCCTGCCGAAAGGCTTCCATTGACGGATGAATGCCACCACTACACAGGCAAGCACGAGGTCCCCTGGGATATCCAGAAGTTGGTTTTCTATTGTGCAGAGTCGTGTTTCCTCAGAGTGCTAATCGAGCTTGCAGATACTTCAGCCAACGGTATTCAATCTTTGCGAGTTATGATTATGGAATTCACATGACCGATGATGCTTGGTTTGGCGTTACCCCCGAGCCTGTTGCAACGTATGTTTGATATCAAATGTTTTTCTGTACCTCTATTGTTTCTTTGTCACCGCCACTGACATCCATCCCAGCCAAATCGCGTACGAGCTATCTGAGGATCATTACGACCCTGAAAAGACTGTTCTCATCGATGCATTTAGCGGTGCTGGAGGCAATACCATTGCGTTTGCTCTGTCAGAGCGATGGAGTCGCATAATTGCTATTGAACGCGATCCTGCAACTCTTGCATGTGCCCAGCACAATGCCGAGATCTACGGCGTTGAACCAGGTTCGGTGACTTGGATTCTCGGTGACAGCTTTGAGTATCTTGATCAGCTGGTTAATAACCCGGAAAAGCTACACCCAGATCTCAGAGTTGACTTGCAGACCACGATGGTGTTTGCTAGCCCTCCTTGGGGAGGACCCGGGTATAGAACCGATGAGATATTTGACCTCAGCACTATGCAACCATACAGCTTGAATCAGTTGCACGAAGCGTATAAGAAAATGGATCATTTATTGTTCCTTCCGAGGACTAGCGACATTCGTCAAATTGCGAAACTCGCGCCCGAGGGGGAAAGGCTCGAGGTTATCCAATACTGCGCAGAAGGGGCCAGCAAGGCCATGGGCGTCTATATCCCAGCTGAGAAACCGCCAGCATCTAGCGACTGACCTCTCGTCTTTTTCCTTTGTTCTATGATTAATGAGCGTTTTGTCAGCACATGAGGCGGGAGACTTGCAATCTATACCCAGTGTATGAGTTGGCGTGCAGCATCGTGTTGTAGCGGGCCCATTCGCAACTTGTATTTTCCAGATCACAGAAGATTTATGTTATTTCTCAGCTTTATTATAGTCTATATAATGATGTAGATTGACCAAAGATATCCCCGATGAGAGAACGATGCATTCCCATTTAGGTAATGGTATTTGCACATCATTATACAGGGAGGTTATGGGTCTTTTCCAGAGCACATGGACGCGCTGCTGCAATCGGTATCTGGATTAAAGCTCAAAAATATGTCTTTATATACTATGTATACACATTTACACAGACTTTTATGGATGAATTAACCGTGAGCTTATTCCGAAATTAAACGCAGCCAGTCATATTAGGATTACAACTAGGCCATACATAATGTACAGTCTGTGAAGAAAAGATTTCGCACTGTATGTGATAGGATTTTCCACTTCTCATCCAACCATATTAGTGACCCGCTCAATTCAAGACTGTATTCATTTTCTGTCCCCGAGCGTGTGGTTATACCGCCTGTTTTCTTTGATTTCTTATTAAAAAGGATATTTTCATCATGGCCAAGGATAAGAAGAAAAATAACGACGCCAAGAAGGCGAAAAAGGTGAGAAATGTCGAGTGGGAAAATCTCAACCCAGAATTACCCCTCCAAATGCCACCAAAGAACATCTCCAAGTATTGACTGAACTGCTTATATAGGCCGAGAAGGCTGCCAAGCAGGCCAGCAAGGGTGAGAAAAAGGTCAAGAACAAGACTGCCAAGCTGGAGGGTAGCGATGCCGAGGATGTCGACTTGGATGAGGTGCTGGAAGAGTATCGCCGCCAGCAGGAGCAGTTTCTGAAGATCACAGAGACGGTTGTCGATGGGCCTCCGAAGCCTCGAGCGGCATCAACCATTATGGCATCCCCTCATGAGAGCAACAGCCTGCTCTTGTTTGGAGGAGAGTATTTCAACGGGTCGATTGCGCAGTTCTACAATGATCTGCACGTATACAACATCAACCGTGATGAGTGGCGCTGTGTGACTTCCCCCAACGCACCGCTGCCGCGATCTGGCCATGCCTGGACTAGAGCCTCGAATCCAAACTATGTCTATCTTTTCGGAGGAGAGTTCTCATCGCCAAAGCAGGGCACTTTCCACCATTATTCTGACTTCTGGAGGCTGGAGCCTGCGACAAGGGAATGGACCAAGATCGAGGTCAAGGGCAAGGATAAGAGTCCGCCAGCGCGAAGTGGCCACCGGATGACTTATTGGAAACAGTACATTATCCTGTTTGGAGGCTTCCAGGACACTTCAAACCAGACCAAGTATCTGGCCGACTTGTGGATCTTTGACACGGTCAACTATGTCTGGCATTGCCCCGTTCTTCCGCCCGCTCAGCTCAAGCCTGATGCCCGTTCTTCTTTTACCTTCCTGCCCTCTGAGCAAGGAGCTTCCCTTTTCGGAGGCTACTCGAGGGTCAAGGCGACGGTGCAGCTGAAGAAGCAGAAAAAGGGCAATCAACCCCAAGGCCAGAAGAACGTCCTCATACCCAAGGTTCACGAAGACTGCTTCTTCCTTAGGATGTCTCTCCCCCCAGCCGACGCGAATGCGAATACGCCACCCGCCGTTAGATGGGAAAAGCGGAAGAAGCCAGCGAATGCGCCTACTCCTGTTCGTGCTGGCGCTACAATGGCATATCACAAGGGCCGTGGCATCCTTTTTGGCGGTGTTCACGACGTTGAACAAAGCGAAGAGGGCATGGACAGCGAGTTTTTCAACCAGCTCTTTGCGTGGAATATTGAGAGAAACAGATTCATGCCCCTCGTTTCACGTAAGCCGCGCCAGCAGAAGAAGAATGCACCCGAACAGCGAGTTAGCAGGCGTGGCCGTGCCCAGGCAAACGAGGAGGAGCTCCTAAAACAACTGGCAGCACTGCAAGCCGGAACCTCGTTGGAGGATATCGACGATATCGAGCTGGACAAGATGCTCGGTGAACCAGAGGAGGAGGAAAAGCCTGCTAGGGAGATGCCTGTGTCCATGGAGCCGCCGCACATGCGCTTCAACGCCCAACTGACGGTTCAGAACGATGTGCTCTTCATTTACGGTGGTACTTATGAAAAGGGGGACCGGGAGTTTACGTTCGACGACCTTTATGCCATTGATCTGGTGAAACTGGATGGATACAAGGAGATCTTTAACAAGCCCGTAGAAGACTGGATTGTAAGTCTTGGATCATTTATTGTCGTTGCGTGTGAAAACTATGAGCTAACCGAGATATTTCAGGAGTCTGAGGATGAGGATGACGAGGACGAGGATGACGAAGACGACTATGAAGAGGATGATGAAGAGGAGGAAGATGATCAGGAAGAACCGGAGCAGCAGGTCCGCTCAGAAAGCAAGCGCAAGAAGAAGCAAGACGAAGTATCGGAGGTGTCTTCCGAGGCACCTACACCGTCCATTACGTCGGAAGAGGAAGAAACCGAAACAACTGCCACATCGGTCGACGATGGCCTGCCACATCCAAGAGTGAGTCTTTAATCATTTCAACCCTTTTCCCAAGTCCATCTTTTGAAAGTATCTAATGTCTAACAATTTCAACCCACTCTAGCCTTTCGAATCTCGCCGCGAATTCTTCGTCCGCACTTCGGCAGAGTGGCAAGAGATCCTCATGACCAACCTCCGGTGGAAGAACATCCAGCCGGAGACGCTCGCCATCAAGGAGATCAAGGCCAAGGCGTTTGAGCTCAGCGAGGAGAAGTGGTGGGATTGTCGCGAGGAAATCACGGCGTTGGAGGAGGAGCAGGAGGCGGCGGGCATTCAAGAGGTGGTCAGTCTTGCGGAGAGGGGAGACGGCGGCGCCGTTGGAGGTGCAAGGAGGAGGTGAGGGAGGGAAAAGAAAGAGTTTGAGTTACAGCATCCGGCGGTTGATTTGGTTTTGGATCAAGGCTAGTGCATGTATGTAGCGTGTTGAGCTATCTCAGCTTGGATATCCCCCTTTCCCATCATCCATCGCTCCCTCATCTCGATAACTCCTGTGAGATCCCAGTCATCCCATATTTACGCCAACCAACCAACAACGATCCACTAAAGAAAAAGGCAATAAACCCGACATCATCTCCACCAACGCCCTCACTCTCTTCCTCCTCCTTTTCCTTCTTCTTTATGTAAATCCGCCTCCACAACCCCCTCTGCAGACCACACCGGCGTCTTCTCCCTCACCCGCAACACCATGCCCGCAATCCATCCAACTAGTCAGTTGGGCGACGCGGCCATGGGGGGATACTGCTTCCCGTTCTTCTCGACTTTGGGCTCACAAGTGCACCACTCCTTTTCATCGACCGAGTCCAGCACACCGGGGATGTGGCTTCCGCAGCCCCACCAGGTTGCCTTGTCTAAAGCGGACATGTGTAAGCATAAAAGTCTTGTTCAATGTTTCTCTCTGAGAAAGATAGCAAGTCATGGTGCAGTCTCTCGGTTGTGAGAGTCTATGCAGGTATAAGAGGGGGGATAGTGAGTGAGTGATGCTTACGGCAGTTGTTGCAAGTGGCACTTCGACACATGATGTCCTTGTATATCTTGATTTGATGCAGATTAAAAAAAAATGAGTAAAAGAGGAGCAAGGTATGGTTTACAATGTTATAACGTTGTTGTTTAGCAAGTTGAATTGTCTCCAGTTCTGAAAAGAGGAAGAGAGAGAGGCCTAAATAAAGAACAAAAACGCCAAAATCGAGGCGGCAAAAAAGCCCGCGGTGGCCGAGCGGATCGCCGGCCGGAAAGCTGACCAAATCGGCGAGCCCCGCCCGGGCAAGATACAAAGGTACATCGATTTGGTAAGCCAGAACGGCGACCATTTCTGCAGACATCGCCGTCTTGCTTTTCAACGTCCGATTTCTTGATTACTCTTCATGAATCTTGTGGAAGGATTTGTGAGGTGGCAAGTTCGATTCAAAATGAACAGCAATTACTCAATTTCCTCCGAATTACTCTAGCTAGTCATCATCTCCCCCCTTCCAACACAATTAGTCTGACATCGCTACCATCATAAGCATTAACCTCTTCCTTTTCTCTCAATTCTCCCAGAACACCAAATAGTCCAACCTAAGAGCGTTCGTTTTCTCCGTTCCATCAAGTCCTCGACGCCAGTGCACTAATGTCAATACCAATACAAACACCACTAAATGCTGATCCCAGGCTTATATAGGTAGCTTACTCCAAAGGTAAGGGCGCCGCCTCCGTCGCCCTCTGCTTCTTGGCAACTTCGCTCTCCACAATGGACCGGATGAGATTAACGGCCAGTTCTTGGCCTTGTTTGATGACGGCTTCAGAGCTATCCGCCGGCACGTGGAAGAAGATGACCTTCCTCTCCTTGTCCTGCTTGTAACAGGTTGCCAAGCTTGAGTAGTAGATGAAGTCACAGAGATAACGGCCAGCATCGTCAGAGATTCGAAGATCCATGTCATTCTGCGTAACATCATGTCAGTAATGACAACGATCAAAAGCCAAGGCATCAATATCAATATCCTTACCGAGCTGTGCTGCTGCCATCGCTGCCAGATGTCCTGTATGTTCAAGTGCGTCTTCAGCACATCCGGTAGACCATGCCAGATCCACTCTTCGTCCCGTTTCCCATCGATCTCGTCAAGGTGCTTCCCGTCAACGTCGGGAGACTTGTACCCCGTGCGATGTCCTCGGCTCTCAATCTGGTACATGAGCCGCGGCCCTGCCATGCCGATGTGAATGACAATGTCAATCTTGCGGCCCGCGTACGTCTCTTCCCACAGCGACGGCACAAGCTCTCTTACCACCTTGTAGTTGACTCGGATGGGGTCGGGATGCACCAGGATGCGCACAGGCGGGATGTCGACGGCATATCGAGAGTTTGGGTCCTTGGCCCTTAGTGGTGGGAGGTATTCCGGGAGGGCTCTCGCGATTTCCCACGACGGGTTGATTGGATATTCTGACCGGAAAGGCTGGAGCCATGATTAGTATATACTATTGCGCCGGGCGTTGATGGGGAGACGCGGCGGCACGAGACGAAGACGCACCTGAAATCCAGTGACGAGCACCGTCAGCTCTTCTTGGACCTGAGACCCCATGGAGCAAAGAAATGTATCCAAAATTGTATACTCTGTCTACGAGATGATGATGATGTAGAGATTGGCAGTTGTAAGACGAGCTCTGGTGCCCAAGCCCTGTGTAGATCAGGCAATGGTCGAGGTAAGCAGGCGAAGAGATGTCACTCTTGGAGGGTGTACTTGCACATACCTGGATATAACCTGATCTTTACCTACAGGCTACTACTAAGGTAGTATTAGCAGACAAGCCACGACACCAGCACTAGAGGCGCACCAAGGTAACTTTATACCCGATGTCGAGGTACACAAAAAGTTGCGTGCCCAGCAGCGGCTACCAAATTAACCCGGCCACTTGAAGACACACAAAGGACAATGTCACGCATCATTGCATGTCGTGCCGACGATTGGTGGACCAGCAGCAAAACAAAAAGTAGCCGTCCAGGTGTAATACTTTGTTAAGCCGAATCCTTCCAGCGGTGCGGGGGAATTGAATTGGGACGTGGATTCAGCTTGCTTCTCCATGGAGCCAGAGCTTTAGCCCGGCTGAGCTAGCAAGGGCATTGAAAGCAGCCATGGGCCTTTCGTGCATTGACATTTTACTTTGCCTTACTGTATGTAGGTTCTTTAGCATGCCCGATGCAATTAATTAATTGAATTGATCGATTGACACCTCCAGCTGGGAATAGCCGTGCACTCGACGAGCTGTGATGCGTGTATCCGTCCCCGTTCGGATAGCAAGGAGGTACCCAGGTACTATACGATACCCAAGCTTCACTCTTTGGTACATGTAGGTATTTCCCATGTACTTTTGATAGCCAGCAGCGGGGTTTCGCGGGGTAACATCCGCATTCAGATCAATCTCTTCTGGCAATGGATGCGCAGTATAGTACCTAGGTACTTGTGCTGCCGCGTTGACCGGCCGAGGCTCCATGTACTGTACATGCCAAGTACTCGCGAACCACGCAAGTCGGGTGCTTGTCACGTTGATGACGTGTGATTGTTGCCATAAGCACGAGCTCGGTAAGCTGTCGGAAGGTGCATTCTCGCAATGTGATTGCCAACCGCATTGATGCGCATATCCTGACCTCACGTGAGCGAGACAACACCAACAACGGACGCTACATACCTCGGTTCCTCCCACTCGCATCACTTGTGTTGTCTTTCCCATTCCCGTACTGTATATTCGCACTGCCTAATCACCAAAAGAACCCAGAGCTACACTACCAGCTTCGTACATCGCCAACTAAGAACCCAATTAACCTGATCATGGGCTGACCAAAAGGATTTCGCATTCGTCCCTCGGCAATTCATCTCTTACCTCGTCTGTCTTGCGGTAAAAAAAAAACAAGAGACAGAGTCAATCGGCAGAGCACGCCGAATCTCGGGATGCGATGCCTTGCAGCTCAATGAATACATCCCGCATATAGCATCAATTTCGAGCTCAAGCGACCCTCCACAATCCTCATCCTCGCATTAGTGCGTGTGATTGGTTGTGTTTGTTGGTCGCCGCTCTGCTCTGCTCTACCAAGCTGGCAGGGCGTCCTGCATGTGGTAACGAAAAGAGGCACATCACATCTCCTAATGCAGAGGGCGTATATGGGAACCGTGATATGCCCATCCACCTCAGTATTCCAACTTACAAAGCTGCCGTCTTTGGATAAACAGACCGTTGAACATGCATGTTATCATTGTGGGAGCAGGCATTGCGGGTCTCTCGCTTGCCATTGCCCTTGGCCAGTCTCGTCACCAAATCACAATTCTCGAGGCTGCTCCTGAGCTTACCGAGCTGGGTGCGGGCGTTCAGATGACACCGCAAGCAATCAGATATCTCTTCAAGTGGGGTCTCAAAGATGGCCTACTGGCTGAATCCATTATCCCCGAAAACCTGCATGTGTGGGATGGACCGGCCGGCAATCTGCTGGGGAGTGTCCGAATCAAGGAAATGGAGGCTCAGTACGGCGCCCCGTACATTGTCGTTCATCGGGCCGTTTTGCATGCCATATTACATCGTCACGCCGTCCAAGCTGGGGCGCGATTGCTGCTCAGCAGTGATGTTGTCAAGTACGATTTTGCCAACGGTGCTGTGCAGCTACGAAATGGCAAAAGGCAAACGGCCGATCTGGTTGTCGCTGCTGATGGTGCGTGTTGCATAGAATCAACTTCCAGGTGCAATAAGCTGCGCGCTATATTAACCGCTCCATCGTTTCAGGGATCAATTCTCTTGCTCGATCCCAGCTGCTGGGCTCCCGAGATCCTGGCAGCCTGCCGACTGGATGGGCCGCTTTTCGCATGACGGCGGAAGTTTCCAAGCTCAAGGCGGATTCGGTGACTTCGAGTCTAATAGATGTTCAATCTCGCAACTCCAATTGGTGGATTGCTCCAGACATGTCATGCATGACATACTTGATTAAAGATGCCACAATGCTCAATGTAGTGTTATCTCACAGAGACAATATCAACACCAAAGAATTCACCCCAGGAGAATATAACAAGACAGTTAAGAGTATATTCAAGGACTTTGAGCCTCGGTGAGTACATACGTTCAGCTTTAACCCGATGCGATCTGAATTTCTAACATGATATGTAGTGTTCAGCGCATACTTGACCTTGCTGAATCAAAAATTGTCAACCATCCCGTGTATGCTGTGCCGCCGCTGCCCTCCTGGAGTCACGAATCTGGTCGATTCATTCTCATTGGCGACGCTGCCCATGCAATGGCCTTTTACATGTCCATGGGCGTAAGTATAGCCGTCGAAGATGCCGCTGCACTTGCAACAGTGCTAGATTTGGCTTGTCCTTCTGATACCAGCTCACATCTCTCCGACACACCAAGCGTGGTGGTTGACCCTAAATTAAAGCATGCACTGGATGTATTTGCAATCGTGCGCAAGCCAAGGGTTGAAGCTGTGCAAGAAGCCAGCCTACATGGGGGTGATTCATCACATACCTCGCATGAAGCAGAGCGCGGTGTTCTCTATGAAGCCCTTGCTCATTCTCACGAGGAGGAAATCTGGCCTCTGGAAAGCGACGCCGTTAGAGGTGAACATGTTCGGAGATGTAGACAAACGGGCCAAAGACTTGGTCCGGGTGGCATCACTGATAAGTGAACAAGAGACTGGTGCTATGACTATGATGCCATTGGGGCTATCGAGGAGTATTACAAGACCTCAGCAGCCGCAAAGCACATGTTCGAGGCTACAAGACCATCTTGACGCCATTCGCGAGTGAGTCGGCTGCGGGCCTGGAGATACGAGCCGAAACTCTCTCTCATATATGATAATTTCACTGTGCCCGATAGTTCTGAACGCAGAAGGCAACTCCGACGAGCTCACGACTACGAACAGGTCTTGGAAACCATGAGAAGAAATTTTCCGCAACAGCCTCGTGGATTAAACTCTCTGCGGATATGACTTGGTGATGGATCTAACCGGCTGAGGAAGCCCCGCAAGTGCGGAATTGCCACGTGGGGGTTTTAATCTTGGATCTAACTTCGACCTTGGAAGATCCCGCTTTTGCAAACGATATATATATATATATATATATAAGACTATCATCAGTCCTCAGAGTTGGTCAAAACCGCATCGCCCATCGACGCTTCATCGTTTCGATTTACAAGTCTCCTGTGCAAGATCATTCTCTTCTTCCATCATTCGACACCGGTGTTTCCGAGAATAGCGGCAGGATGGGATCTCAACCGGATTATAGCCTCCCCACGCAGGAGATTTCATTTTCCGGATTCCTGTTTGACATGGATGGAACCATTATCGACTCTACCCCAGCTGTTGTCAAGCACTGGCATAGGTAACCATCCTCTTCCATCTCCTCCTACCAAGCCGTACTACGCGGAAGATGGACTTTTGCTAACAAAGGGGGGAAAGTGTCGGTGAAGAAATCGGCGTTGCTCCCGAGGTCATCTTGGAGACTTCTCATGGCCGCCGCAGTATAGACATCTTGAAGATCCTTGCCCCTGAAAAGGCCAACTGGGAATGTAAGTTGCATTTGCTTGGCTTGTCCGGTTATCTAGTTGCGTCTTGCTCCTGCTTGATATTACTGCAGATGGCGCGGCGTGGCTGGCGTACTTTGCCCGTTCCATGCCGACGCCTCCAATCCTGCGGCTGGGACTTGTCCTGAGAGGCTGAGACTTGACTCGCAAACGAATTTCTTTGTATCGCACTTGAGGTGTCACAATCAAGTAGGACAGAACTAATGTGGCGTGCTTGTAGATGTAACAAAGATGGAAGGCGAGCTGCCCAAGCTGTACGCCGATGACGTCGTGGAGATCCCCGGCGCCCGCTCTCTGCTCTCCTCCGTCATTTCTTATTCCTTTCCCTGGGCCATCGTGACGTCTGGCACCCAGCCCCTGGTCAGAGGCTGGCTCAAGCGACTGTCCCTCGGCACGCCTGAGCATCTCGTCTCCGCCGAGTCCGTCGAGGACGGCAAACCCGACCCGACGTGCTATCTCATCGGCCTCGAGAAGCTCGGGCTGCAAGATGCGGCCGGGGAGGTCCTTGTCCTCGAAGATAGCCCGGCAGGCATCAAGGCCGGCAAGGCGGCGGGGTGCAAAGTCCTTGGCTTGGTAACGAGCCACACTGTGGAACAGGTGGTGGCGGCCGAGCCCGACTGGGTGGTGAAGGATCTCGACAGCGTGCGGGTGGTGAGACACGAGGACGGCAAGATGACGCTTGAATTCTCCAACGCGCTGCGCTTTTGATTAGAACTTGGGGGCGATAGAAGTCACACACTTTGGGGGCTTGAAAAAAAGGAAGATGATCTATTAGAGGGCAACTTCAAGTCAGATATTGCATAGTTTTTGTTTTAATTAATATGATAGACACTCTAGCATTCCGGGGAACCAAAAAGGCCCTTTGTGAGGGGACCGGGTCTCGGGGGGCACGTTGCGCGTCTTCACATCAGCCCTTTTGGCAGCTAAAGAATGAACGACTGTCGATCCCACGGGCGTGGAGATGAACACGTCTCACCTCTTGTGCCTGGCCAGGCTTTGCCTGCTCCCTAACCCTCCAGGTTCCACAATTCGATCGGCAATGTCTTACTTTTGCATCCCTCCTCTTTCTTCAGTTTTTCCCTCATGGCTCTCTTTCTACATTGTCGAAAACCCTCAGTTCCTCCTTTTGTGCGGCTTGTCAAGTCGTGCAAGTGCTCCGTAACGTGAGACAACCCATAGCGTTGGGAGGAAGAGAAGGGGGGGGGGGAGGGTTGTCTTTCACAGGATTTCCTTTTTCAACACGAGCCCTTGTTTCTCCTTTTCACCAAGGAGCCTGGTGCCTGTATAAGGCGCGCGGTGCTACTGCTCTACCTTGTGATGCGTCCTACACGACACGATGAGCTCGTACAGTACGACCGCCGCCCGTGTTCGCCTCCCCGCGACTCAGTGAAACCAGAGTAAAAGGTGATTCACCTCTTAGTTACGCGCTAGAGGCATGATCAAGTCCGGGCAGAGAATAAGAGAGAGAGGGTGTATACACTTGGCCAATCGAAGCGGAAGATTGCCAGTGAGGGGACAAGCGGGATAAGCCGGCAAATTCCATCCACAGGATAGCAAAGAGTCTGCGTAACTCGAGCCGATAGAGTCCAACGCCCGCAGCATGTGTCCGTACATGCGAGTAGCACTCCCGGGGAGCGCTTCAGACGGCTCTCGGGCGCCCGGTTTGGCATGCGTGTCATGGCATGCGTGCCCCTCTCTTCATGTATGTCTCAGGAGTCACTTCTTCTCTTGCGTCTTTTCGGGTATGGCAATCCTCCTGATGAAGATCCCCGGGCTCGGCATGATCTCGCATGCTTATTTCGACAGAAGATACGGATACAGGGTAATACAATCACGAGTCCGAGGATAAGAGGCAGAGATTGTGGCGATATTGGACCCTTTCCCCCCCACCCCCCTTGTATGCTCTTTTTTTCTTGCGGACCGATCATTCTGTGGACCACGAGAAGCCACGATGGCGTGAGAAAGGGGCAACTGCCACACAAGACGACTTTTTGGATGCAAAGCTGACTGCGCAAGTGGGACAGGGTATACCAGGTCCAAGGCTCGAATGTAAGGCGAGGCTTGTGTGTGCTACTACTCTCGTAATACAGCAGTGCTGTACAAGTGGTTGTGAGGTTGCGGGTTTTCGATGACTGGCGATTGGACAGGTTGTCATGTTATTCTCAGCCTGCTGTTGCGAGCAAAAGCCCCCCAATTGTTGGGGAGGGGAGGACAGTCAAAACAAGTGCAACCACTGATCCCGCAAGACTCGCGGATCTCCAGTGACACGCATGCAGATCTTGATTTCTGCTCTGTGCAACGTACGGAGCACCCAGCAATGTCTTGATATTCCATGCAAGGTCCCGTGCGAGGCGAGACGAACGCAGGTCCTGCCCTCGTATCATGCCACCAGGCACCTACCCTGCACTTTTTGGAAGAGACTTGGCTCTCGGATATTCTGAATGCCCAACTCGTGCCGAAAATGCCGTGCTTGACGCACTTCACTCGATATCCCACATGGGCGCAGTAGGTTGCAGCAACTCGCTCTCGCTTCTGGGTCACGTCTCATTCACAGGCTTACGCTCAAGGTTCATGCAGCTGCCGCCCGAGCGGTGGTTGGCTCTCGCAGCCCGCGCTTGCATCGCGACGCCTTTGCCGGAGCCCACTTGTAGACGGCGAAGGGCCACTGTGATGTGCCTTTGGACGCCTTCCCCTCCAGCACCACTGCTGTACGCATCTGCACGAGCACCTCGAGGCTGATGCGAAATGCTGCTCGTAGCTGAGGTGGGATTCCGAAAGCGTGACACGGTTCCATTGGTTCACGCCTAAGAGCACATCCCACGTGTGCTTTATATTGCCCTGAGCCTCTTCTGGCTTGGTTGGTTCCCCGATACTACAGTACAGTACAGCACTGGACAAGCACCCAGAAGGCCCCCCCTGGTCCGCCAAAGTACCTACATGGGCCGGGGATCTCCTGAGTGTGGGGATATTACCACCTTGACCACGTACGAGTACGGTGGCACCAGAGCCAGTTTGACTCGGCGAGTTGCTGCTCGCATCGATTAATACCAGTCCAACGCGCACACATCATGCCAAGCCGCCGTCTTACCTAGGCCCTGCTAGCGCTTTAGACGGCTGCTTCCGCTGTGTAGTACGAGCAGTCTTCTTCACAGGCGGAACAATCTCTTCAATGTCATCTCCCTCTAAGGGCATCAAGGTCAGCTACACATATGCAAGCACTACATCGCACAAGCCTACTCGTAGCCACCTACCTTCTTCCGAGACCTTTCTCTTGCGTGTCTTGGTTGGCATCTTGATACGAAGAATGCAAGAAATGCGCAATAATAAAGGAACAAAAGGTTACCGCTCAATATGCTGGGGACTGAAATCTTTCCACTGACTTGATAAAAGACGAGATTTGGCAGAATGAGGAGAAAATGCAGTTCCAGGATTGAAATGTAGAGGTCGAAGAACACCAACGTCGCTCCTTCCTCCTATTGAAGAATGCATACCTGAGGAATCTACATGACGATGTACCTTGTACAGTACATGTGTACATTTGCATTCGTCATTCAAAAGGCGAAATAATCTCTTCAGACTGAATGCTTCGTAATTGCAGCATCATATGAAAAAAGAGAGAGGTGGTGGTGAAGTGAATCATCTCTTGAGCGTATCCTCGATGCTTGCTTACGTACCTCTCTGCAACAAGGCTCACAAAAGAAGCAACGGATCATGCACGTGGTCACTCCAAGTCATCAGAACATGTAGTCATACCAATATATATGCCCTCAACCGTCAATTTAGTCTCAAAAACAAATCATATTTTTGTGTCTCAAACGTACAATTTCCCAAGCCCAAAATACACACACAAGTACTAATGCAGTCCAGATTCTGTAGAATAAAAGTAAAAATACTAAAAGGTAGAATAATATTTGTCGAGAGAGAGCGACAAAAAAGAGAAGAAAGCAGCAAGAAAGGAAAACAAAAACAAAAAATCAACAAGTTTCTTGTCGTACATGACATTAGCCATACCCAATCCGTTTCCCTTTTTTGATTGTGTATTAGTTACAGCATGCATGCGTTAACTCAGGTCTCTCTGTCTATATTCTCAGCCAATGGAAGCGAAAGCAAAACCATACCCGTTCTCCATTCTTCGATCTCGCATGTCCAGTAGCCAAATCCGTAATCCGTACCAGAGTCATAGAGGGATAATATGTATATATATGTGTGTGTATATAGCAAAAAAAAAAGATGTTCAAGAGGTAACGACAGTCGGGAGGAGCCTTGCACTGAGGCTCCTGTCCAGCACGAACTCGGTGTCGCCCGTGTGGTCTTCAAAATGGCCACCGCCGCCGCCGGATGGAGAAGAATAAAATAAAATGGAATAAAACTGATGATAGGCATACTGCGAAAAGAAATATTTTGTCTTCTTTTGTTCTTTCATTATCGTTCAATATCCTTTAAGAGTGTAGCAATACGGCGCGCCCCCCCCAAAAAAAAGAAAAACGAGTGTTGTAGTCTAATCATGCTATAATTCGTCCAATTTCTGCCGTCCTGGATTTTAGTGAGTGTTGAGCGAAAGCCCTTGGAAGCTAGCCGTCCATTCGTTGGGGGGTGAGATTGCAGTCACGCCTTGGGAGTGCGGCCCAGGAGACGGCATGGTTTGAGAGGTGGGAAATCGTTGGCGGATCGATTGCAAATCACCCGACTGGGGGAATCCGGCGCTGGCAAAGGGATCAATACCCTGGTTGATGCCCAAGGTGTAGGCACCGCCATTCATTCGCGCATTTCCAAAGGCACCGGCAGACCCATATGCGTAGTTGGAAGGCGGGAATCCGGTGGCCAAAGGGGCCTGCCTATCCGCGGCCAGCTGAGGCTGGGTATAGCCAGATCGCAGTCCCCGACCTTGCGCGGCGCCTGCAAAGGCCTGAGATTGCTGTTCCTGTTGCGAGACTGGATTCTGGCGACGCTCGTTTGCATTGGCACCACGGCCAACGCCAACGGCGCCTGGTCCAACTCCGCTAGGAGCCTGGATTCCCAGCGTAGGACTGGCAAATGAGGCCGGATTGATGGCAGACATCCAGATGCGCGTCTTGTAAATCTTGAAGAGGTCCGTGACAAGTGAGTTGAAATTAATGTAAGAATCGGCAAAGTAGTAAAAGGTCAACTTCTTCCAGTCCCTGGAGATTTCGGTCAGTTCACATGTCATCAACACCATGAAACAATAGTGCAACTCACATTTGGAATTCGGCGTCGAGGATTTCCATGTTCAGGCCATGCTCCTTGACCTTTTGCATGCACACTCTCTTTGCCTTGGCCTCTTGGCCTTCTTTGTCCCGCAGAGAATGGATCTCGTGGTTCTGAGCAAGACGCTTGATGAGCTTTGGACGGAGCTCGCCGGCGCTTGGCTCCTGCATGTGGTGCTGATTTGGCGGTCCCATTCCGCCAATGGCGCTGCCCTGAAGGCCATTGGACGAAGCCAAGAGGCCGGCACCAGAGCCTTCCTGCGCAGCAGCTGCGTTTTGGGAGTACATCATCAACCACTTGTATTGCTCCTCTGCATAGTGCTCCTTGAGCTCCTTGGCAGTCTGCCAATCGACATTGTCGCGTGCAACAGTTCCCAGGTCAGTGCCTCGATCGGCCTCCACAATGACCAAGTCACCAGGCTTGACGGTGAGTCCAGTTCCTTCCTGGATGTAAAACACGTCTGCTCTGGCACACTTGAATAGCACGACATGGAGAAGCTGATTATGTCTCGGCTGGCCCACACTGTACACGCTGCGATGAGGAGACGGTGGCCGATTCGGAAATTGGTTGTGCATTCCAAACTGGGACATGTACGGGTTGCCAAATGCCGAGGGGATAGAGCCCGCCATGTTGCTACTTCCGGGGAAGAAATTGGCTGTGAAATGATTGTCAGCACCGCTACCTCGATAAAGCGTTTCGGCTCGAGACTTACCGTTGCTTGAACTTGCAAAAGCTGCGTTGTCTGGATATCCCGATGGGTACCCCTGGTTGAGCTGATTATCAGGATTGGGTGCCTCCAGCGTAGCTACAGAATCGGCAATGGAGCTGATGGAGCCCTGCCGCGTGGGCATATTGGCGAAGGAGTGGCGTCTGCTCTGAGAAAAGTCGTTTGCAAAGAAGCTTGGGGAGCTGGACCAAAGAGCCTTTTTCAAGGAAGGCATTTCTTTGCGTTGCTCAAAGCCCATAGGGCCGCGATACGGTCCGGTTGTGCCAAACTCGCTCATTCTCCTATCAGTAGCTCGTCTGGCCATGGCTTCGCCGTCATTCGTTTCGTCGAGCTCATCGATGGCATATTCTCCCTCCTCGGGAACATACTCTCGAATGGGGTATCCGTTGCCATGGTAGGATCCGGGAGCGCCACGTTGTCGAATTCTAGAACCGTACTGCTGCTGCTGTTGCTGTTGCTGTTGCTGTTGCTGCTGTTGCTGTTGCTGTTGTTGCTGTTGTTGTTGCTGTTGTTGCTGTTGTTGTTGCTGCTGCTGCTGCCTGAGCATGGCATTCTCTCGCGCAAGCATTTCAATAGTCTTTGACTCGGCACTCTGGTGGAACGAGCCTTGAAGCGATTCCGAGGAATTCTCATCGTCGTCGTCTTCCACCTCCTTGACCTTTCCAAGCATGGTTCCATCACTCGCCATCTCACTCAGCATGCTAGGCCGTGATGGTCGGTGTTGGAGAGTAGGATAGCGGGCTCGGCCGATGACGGTGGAAGAGCTCATTCCAGCGCCGGGTGACATCTCGGGATCGAGTTGTCCAGCAGAATACGACTGCGAGCGGTACGTTTTTGGTGTAGGGTGGAGCGGAAGTGGGAAGGGAATCTGCGAGTTGGTGCCCGGTTCGCGAGCTGCAGAGGAGACTGGCGTTAGGCCAGAAGGATCTGGCCCAAAGAAGGAGTTGCTTCCTGCCCCAGGAGGAACTGTAGAAGTGGGAGACGGCAGGACCTCACTGAGCCTTGCCGGTGGATCCTTGCGATCGTTATTCCAGATGCCAGTCCCCCACGGGAAGTTTGAGCCTGGGGCGCGGGCCATGACGGAAGAAGTAGAATGAGATCCCCAAGCACTCGCCCCAGTTTCAATGGACGGGGTGCTGGGGTGTGACGTGGTGGGAGACATTGAATTGCTCGCAAATGATCCCTTGCGAGGTCGGCTGAGAGGTGCAGATGTATCGTTCAACCAAGAGGCCCGGCGAACAGGCTTCACGGGCTGCGCAAGGGATTGAGATGTTTCGTGGCGGTGATCGCCTTCGTCTTCGGAGCTTGCTAGCGCTTCGGAGTCTGGGGTCGATGTCCTGGCGTTCACCTTCTCCAGCAGTAGGGACTGGTTGGATGGCGCCTGAGTCAACCTCGACGATGATCCGTTCTTGATTGAGCTTGAACTCATGATTGATTGGAAAAAGGCAACAGGCCTACTTTTGAGTATTTTGACCAAGTACCAAGACTTGCTTTTTTTTGCGTGTGCTTATTTCTTCTCCAAGAGTAAAGAATGCAGGATATCGATACTGATGGAAAGACAGTCCAATGCCCAGATGGTGAGGTAGGGCGGAAAGAGTCGGGGTATCAGCCGCAGTGATTCAGCACGTGAGGTCTTCTGGGCAAAGAATGCCAACCAAGAGAATGTAGATGCGAGAGGGAGGAGGCTCGAACGAAGGATTGCGAGTTTTGGTAGACGGGTGGCTCTTGAAGAAGAAGTTCGAAAAGGAAGAAAGTAAACTGCCCGGCTGTTAGCGCATCAATCCAAAACTCAGATAAGCCCAACCCATGCAAGCATGGCGAGATGTCTCGAACGACAGCACCCGAATCTCGGCGAATGGTGTAATTCGGGCAGCCCAGCAGATGCAAAAAAGAGAGGCGCGCGCAATGACGGGACTGTTGGCCTCATGGATGGTTCCGATCTGAGCGACGAAGTTGTTTGCATCCGCCAAGGTTGCCGCAGGTGCGTAGAGTTGGCGGGGGGAGCGTTGGGACTGGTTCGATGCCAGCTGAGGCTCAAAGAAGATTCCACTCACCAGTAACAAAGTCAGGTACGGTCTATGTGGGGAATCAAATGGAAGAAAAGAAGCTCTAAAAGGTGGAAAAAAAAGAGGTGACGAGGACGAGATCGACTGGATGGGACGCGACAGGCCGATGAAGGTTTTTCTGGTGGCGAAAGACTGCCGTGCGTCGGTGGTGTCGCGGCAGTTGGTGGTTCTGGTTGGGTGCCGCAGGTGACGGTTGGGCGGTCGATTGATTAAAAAAAGAAGACGAGAATGAGGAAGCGGGAGAGAGAGGGACGATATCCGAGGGTATAGCAACTTCTAAGCCGGCGCGTCTAAACCAGAACAGAAACCCGAAAGAGAGAGACGAGACGAGAGACGAGAGACGAGAGCGTGAGACGATGGGAGGCAGGGATTGTGGCTGTAAGGAGGGAACCAGGCGAGATGTGCTCCGGCCTTGCACGCATCCGCAGCCGCTGGAAATGGCGAGCGACGGCAGATGAAGGGGAGGCAATGGTGTTGCGTTGCTAGAGCTGGAGAAGCGCCTTGTGCCAGTCGAGGCCCATGATTCTCCTGCTAGAGGCCCCGGGACTCGCCAATCCAAGCGCAGCGACGGCTGACAACGCACGACGCCAGCGCAAAGCTGTCTCTGTCTGTCTGTCTGTCTGTCTGTCTGTCTGTACTTGGGAGCGAGCAGCTCTGCAGGTGCAGGCGCAGGCGGGAGAGACAAAGGAACGAGCACGAGCCGAGCACGAGCACGAACGAACGAGGCAATCGAGGTCCGCGGCGGGTCGAGTTTTGGGGGGGACGAGAGTTGAGAGGGATCAAGTTTCAGGAATGCGGACAAAAGGCAAAATGTCCAAGTCACTTGAGCTCTGAAGGCGTCGCGGTTTGTACAGTATTGCGAGAGCAGGTGGGGGGGGAAGGTCGAGAGCTTCGCGACAGCAGCCGGCGCAAGCGTCGACGTTTTCAACCGGTGGAGAGACGAGATTCCCCCAGCAGTCAGTGGCGTGGACGAGGACGGCCGCTGTAACTTTATGGGGTCCGGAGTACCCCGAAGTACCTCTGCAGGTCTAACTCTGGCCAGACACCGTTTGGGCTGGGAGGGTCGCAGCGCTGCAGAGCGCGCTGCTGCACAGAGGGCCGCTGGGGGCTTGAGCGCTAAGGGGGGGCCCCTGGACGCCGCCAAACGCACGGGGCACGCGCTGGAACAAGTACGAACTGCCAGGTACCGTAGCAATTGCTGCACAAGGGGAATTGAATGGCGGCAGATGCAGGGAGCCAGGAGCAAGACTTTGATGAGATTTGATTTGATGGGGTGGGCTGCATGGGTTGTGTAAAAGTTTTGCCATGGATGCCATTTGATTCCATGACTACTACTGCTACTACTACTACTACTACTACTACTACTACTACTAATTAATTCGTAATTGATACCTATTTCGTATTGCCTGCTCTTGCAAGAATGTCGAGCGAGATGCTGCTTGTTCTCTTCCTTCACATGTCTTGTACAAAGAACGCAAGCCATGGAGCGAGCAGCAGAGAGGAAGAGAGAGAGAGAGATACTTGGCTGTACCAGGGGCGCTGGACATGTACAAGGACGCAAAGTTGTCTGGCTCCCCCTCAGCTCTGTGTCGAGACGGATACCGCTACCACAAGCTGGAGGTTAATTTCAGAGGCACAGGCTCCAGAAACTCCAACAGCGCCCACGGAGTACTTGGCCAGACCGTGTGAACTAAAAGCAGATACCGGGCTAGGCGATCCGAATAGGCTGGCCGTCGCTGGGAGAAGTGGAGATGCTCCCAAGTCCCAAGAGAGGGGAAGCATGTAGTAATTGCAGAAGTCGTCTCACAATATGGAGAAGCTCGACGAACGGCCGACGATGGCGTCCGCAAGAGGCTTGCAACGAGGAGCTGGCGCCGCAATTATGCTTTTCCCACCTTTTCCTCCGTCTCCTCTGCCCTCTGCACTCACCCCTCTCCGTCGTCGAGTCTCGCAGCGCTAACAAACACCTCCTCTGATACAGAAGAGAAGAAGCGAGTCGGAGAGAGCTAACAGGGGGGGAAGTTGGATGGATCAAATGGGTGGTGGATTCATTCATGGGCTGGACTGGAGGGCTCTGGCACAAAGCAAAACACCCGCAGCTTGTTTTGTCGGATGATGGAGGCGAGGCCAGAGAGAGGGGAGCAAAGAAAGAGGCCACCAGGTGAATCACCGAGGCCGAGCAGGCGGGCGAAGCAAGGCTCACGCGCCAATCGAGACTTCGGCACTGCTCAGGCTCTCTTCCCTCGCTGCATTCCGGCACCTCGTCCTGCCCAGCCAAGGCCCTCTCGAGATGACGATGGGGCCTAGGGCAGTCGATGTGGGTTGGACCAGGTGGCGGCCCGAGGTGGCCGTGGAACCGGGCCTGCACAAAAGCTGAATGGGCGCTGCATTGAATTGGGGAGAAGGGGGAGTGCCCAGGCGTTAGTTTGCATCTCACAGTGAGGAGACGAGCTGCGGGATGTCGTGCATGTGGTGTGATGTGATCCAACCTGTTACATGGACAAAGAGCACAACGAGTGTTTTTTCTTCCCTTGCCTCTTGTTCTTGTGTTCGTCTTGGAGCGGCTTTTGAGGAGGATTCAAGTGCCGAGCATGAGCACGAGCTATAGCTATAGCTCTGATGGGCACCTGGACAATGTGACACCAGGATTCCGTGCCGAGAGCTGGTTGCTGTGGATGTCTCCATCGTCTTGTCGCATGCGCAAGCCGGCCATGCTTCTTTTTTTCCTTTGCTTGTGAGATTCGTGCTGCATGTCAATTTCCCTACCAACCAGGAATCTAAACGCCGGTGCTGGAGCTCCATCCAGACACGCATCGTACTCGTACCTGCTACAAGTCGCTTGCCCGCAACTCTCGCTTCTCGTCTGTATGGAGTACTCGGGCCCCATCTGATGCCAATATTGCCAGCTTCTGCGGCCAAGGCTCCCCTGGCGCAGGTTTTGGATGCTGGTGCAAAGTGGGGAGCATGCGCATGGGAAAGGGAAAAGAGAGGGCCATGGCGATTGTATCACCGCATCGGACGCAAGTACATGTAAGTCGATTCGCCCATGGCATGAGCACGGGACCAGCTACATGTACATGCGGCGTTGCAAGATCGACATTTAACCAACATCTCCACGTACATACACTTCGTATACACAGCATTAGGTAGCTCCTATGCGCAAGGGTGGCGATGTCTTCGTCTGCCATGTCTGCGTGCTTTTTATGCTCGAAATGCCCTGTTCAGGTGCTTCTGCGAGCTGCTGCTTTGGCCATGATCGATCCCCATTCGCATCACCGATGCCGCCCGCCTGACGCCGGCATCCCCGACTGCTGATGGGGACAAGCAGCAGCATCTAGGTAACCTGAAGCTGCCACTATAGCCTATTGGGGCAATGCGACTCTCGCCTTGCGGCTATTTTAAGTCGTGGCTCTGGCTGCTACCTGGACCTCGCCCCAGGGAACAGACGGGGGTTTTCTCTGAGGGTGCAGAGCCAAGACAAACACGACAAGGTACGGAGCATGTAGTACGAGTAATACTTGGTGCCAGCTTGGGTAAGATTTTTTTCTCTCTCTTCACAGCAATTTGCTGCATTTTACCATTACTGAGTCGGTGGTTTACCCCTTTGATGATTAAGAGCAGAAATCTCTGCACCCCTGCCAGACGTTGACCATACGGACTCAATTGAAGTGGTCTATCGGATCTGAGATGAAGATGCTGCCAGCCAGAAAACTATGTCGTGTAATACAGAGACCATGCACTAAAAGGACGATGGCCTTTTAGCATCCGAACCAGAGCTAAAAAGAACCGAAAAAAGGATCAATGATAACCTTATGCTGAAGAGAAATCGGCACGGCACTCGTACGATGGATCGACTGTCGTGACTATTTCCCTATCCCGACGCGCCAGC
The DNA here is from genome assembly GCA_001721665.1 of Trichoderma pleuroti. NCBI lineage: Eukaryota > Fungi > Ascomycota > Sordariomycetes > Hypocreales > Hypocreaceae > Trichoderma > Trichoderma pleuroti. Next base: position 30,696 of record MDJU01000318.1, read on the forward strand.
GCCATTGACTCACAACGACGTACGAGAGCATTCGCACCTTGTTTGCGCACTTCGCCCGTCTCAGTCCTGCAGTTTTTGGCTCTCTGCCACTCCCGCTTGGTTGGAGCATGGCACATGCAGTCCATGAGGTCCCTGTCTCGGCTCCTGCATCCTCCTGCTTGGGATTGGTAGAGACGATGCCGACAACGCACACAACACAAGACAATTCTGCCGGATGACTACTGGAGGCATCTATCAAAATAAGATGGCCATCTATTCTGCTGTTTTGTACCTACTGTATCCCTGGCTCTAGTATTGACATGTTCGCCCTCACGCATGTCAATTTCACCAACATCTTGACTTGGACACGGCACGGGTATCAATTCTTGCAGCAGTTGCCAGAGAGCCAATCTGGTGATTTTCCGGCCCCTGCCAGCGACCTGCATTAGTGGGAATAGCACCAGTACCCGCAGGTACATCTCGTGCCTGGTCTGCCCGTCCCTGCGTGCTCTTGGACCGGCGAGAGGGTCCTGGCCGCCTAGTCGTGCTTGTAGAGTCCCGTACTTGTACTCCGTACTGTATGAATTATAAGTACCTAGTACCCGACCCTACTAACAGGTCAATCCCGGCACTCGACCTTGCCTCTGGAGGGGCGGGCAGAAACTTTGGAGGTGCGGCTGGAATTGTGCCCCAACAGCCAAAGGCCCAAGACTAAATCCTACCTGAAATATCCATCGACGATCATCCTCACGCTGGCGAGACGCCATTCGGAAATCTTGGGCACCACGGCGACGGCACAAGAGCGCTTAACGATGGCCTAGGCTTGGTGCAGACAAACAAGCCAACCCATCGCGGGGCCCTGTAAGCCTCGCCACCTTGGCTCAGCAGCCACCGTCAGTCGAGACGGTTTTGAGTTGGATGCGGTACGGAGAACGGAAGTCCACATATGGGGACGTGGAGAAGAGGAGAGCAGAGAACAGAGAAGAAGCGAGGAGAGGGGAGTGTTTTCTGTTTGCTTGGGCAACCGAGCTTTGGCTGTTGGAATTGGGCCGTTGCTGGTTGCGGACAGCTCTGCCTCGTCCTCTCTCTCTCCAACCACTTGCACTTTATTACGAAGCACTGCACTATACCAAGTACCTACTGGCGCCGTGCCGCATGCAGAGAAACGCAGACAAGACACGAGAGAAGACGACAAGAGGTGATGGAACCCCAGTTTTCGAGCAGACATTGAGGGATCGCCACCCCGCAATTCGCCTGGTTCCAGAACCCCGCCTTGAGTTGTCCCAAGTCACCTGGCCTGCTCCAAACTGCCTCTGGCTGCCAGGCATCGAGATTGGCGTCGTCCAAGATGCTAATTGCTAGCTACCTTAGCCTCTCGTCTCTCCGCTCCAAAGCTTGACGGGCTAGCATGGCATAGCGGCGGGCACCTCTCATTCGCTTCGGCCACCATCAAGCGCGTTGCCAGCCGGTGAGAGCTCCAAGAGAGACCAAGGGACTGCACTCGTACCATACGAGCAGCTGAAACGGCGTCACGCGACGCCTTTTGCGGCAGGGGATGGAGACTCTTGCAGCTATGCATAATAGCCGGGCTGCTACGCGTACGAAGCTCCAATTTGCGGCCGCAGCTCCAATTGCCCTCGACAGCTTCTCCAATTAGCACAGCATCCTTGAGCATTCGAGCCAAACCAACGGCGGCACCAAAGCGTCATCAAGTCTTCTGCCGAGCTTCTGCCCCAGATAGTCAAAAGGATGGGGGATAAGCAATGCCGGTTGCATGATTTGCATCAGCCTCTGGGGGGCACGCACGCTCTCTCCGGGCAATGTCCACGCGGCAATGACATTTGTTTGCAAAGGCACTCCATGGGCCGTCATGTCATGTGGTGATTCGGTGGCGTCTTGGACTGGCCGCCCCCGCTCCTCTGCACTGTGCCGTCAAGTCGAGGCTATGGAGGCTACCAAAGTGCCATGTCCAGAAAATCCAGGTCTAAGGACTTGCCAGGCTGGAGCTTATTCCCTTGGCGCGGCATTGTAGCCCTACGGGCTATCGCTACGAGCCAAGCCAGACGACATGGCTGTCGGCCCAGATGCGCAAGGTGACCCATCATGGCAAGACATGATGGGTAACACCAGAGCAATCACGATTCGTCTCGATTCTTCCCTTGGAGCCTGGCCACCACAGACTTTGTGCCTAGCATTGAGGTTGTTGGACCAGAGGCGTTCGAGTGGCGTCCATCTATAAGCAAGCTCGCATTGAACAATGCGGACCGTCGTAATGGGAAAATGCACGCTTGCAACAAGGGCAAGTAGAACGAACCCATGCCGTCTCGCTCGTCTTTCATCCCGCGGCCAATGGAGAAGAAGCACCAAGCCGCAAAACTTGAACTCGTCGTCGCCACATGGCAGTTCATGTCAACTTGTCTACATGTATTTCCTTGTACAGTAGTACATATGACTGTAGCGCAATACGCCGAAAAGGGGCAGCCTGAAGACGCTCATTTGCAGAACTCCCAGCAGCTAGCAGGATTCAGCGCCGTCTGTCATGACGCAACTGCACCAATGGCATTGCTCGCACGCTGTCTGACTTGCATTCACTTCCAGGGTGCACGGCCACCAAAATTTTCGCCCTGGTGAACATGTTCTTTCGAGCCAGGATCCCCCTTGTAGTCGTGCAAAGTAACAGTACAGTAATCATCTAAAGTCTGTGCCGTGCGAGTGCAGTACGAGTACTTGTATACTACTTGACGTGAGAAGGGCTTGGCCTGCGAAAAAAGAACCTAGAGCTTGAAAAAAAAAAAAAAAAAGTCCGGGCTGGCGGGGCGCTAAATTTCGACATTCACACTCTGCGCAAACACGCGCTTGTCAAGGAGAGAAGAGAAAAAATTAACCCTGTGGCGACACCTGTCAAATCCAAATCAATGGCGTCAGAGGCTCGCGGCGAGGCTGACGAGACCTCTCCTTGTCCTGCTCCCTCGAACAAGGCTGCTGCTGTTGGCGGGGATAGCTTCAACGAGCAGCCGACGCACGTGTCAGACGCGAGAGCAGTCGCAAATCAGCATCACCAGGGCAATAGTAGCGAGATGGCAGCATCCCAGGAACCGTCCATGCAAAAGACGATCGCCCTCCTGTGCGGCGTCTGCGAAACCAAGCCTGGCAAATACAAGTGCTCGCGATGCCGTCTTCCTTAGTACGTTTCACACCCCTCAGCCATCGTGGCCATGTCACAAGAGACCAAGAAGGAAGCAAATGGAATGATGGCGGCGGACACATGTGATCTACTACTGACTACTCTTCCAGCTGCTCTGTCCCGTGTAGCAAAGCCCACCAGCAGAACCATCCGCCAGACCCTCCGAAAGAAGAGCCCAAACCGACAAGCCTAGCCTCGAGCAAGCCGCAAGCAGCAAGCGCAAACCTGCCTCCGCCTGGCCCCATCGACCCAACGAACCCCTTCAGCGCCCTCGCACATTCGGACAAGCTCCAGCTCCTCTTTAACAAGTATCCCAACCTCCCAAACCAGCTCCTCGAGATCCACGCCGCGACTCAGCCTCCGGCGGAAGCCCCCGATGCTGCCGCCAAGGCTATACCTGCCTCGCTCATGAAGGGCCTTCCGGCCAACAGCGGCAAATCCACGTGGAATCACGACATTGGCATCAAGAACGGCAAAGCAGCCCTGCGAAGGGCGCGGAAAGCGAGTGGCGAAGACGGCGCGGCGATACGAGAGTACACTGAGCTGATACTGCACATCATGAACGAGACGAGCGAGCAGAACAACGCCGCTGCGTTTGTGCAGCGTCAGATTGCCGAACAAGACACGGCCCTCATCGAGCGTCTACTTGCCGAAGACAGGCGTCACGGATAAGCCACTGCAGAGGGAGCGCCAAGAAAGAAAGAAGGAAAGAAAACTTGACGACAACGGGCCTGGACGGCCGCTATGGCTTTTGGGGTATAATGATGTTCACGATAAGACCTTGCTGCTGCAGCATATACCGCCTCGCTTCCTCTCACCCCCTCTCCTACGATGGCTCATCATCCCTCCTTACAACCAATGTATACATTGCTCCTTTCCCTACATTATGCATTACATCATCCTCATTGTTGGGTCATCCCATCAGATGATCCAAGGTATGTGCTTGTTCAACCCCCCATCATGTCGGGCATAATTCGTCATTTAGCATTTGGCTAACGCTTGAATCGCGCAAAGAGCCCTCCTGTCTTTGTGGGAGACTTGTGTGTCTCGGTGAAGGACTCGGCGTCTTTGTCCTCGGTGGGCGAGGAGAGCTTGTCGCCCTTTTTGCTAAAACTCCCGAGCTTTGTCCGCAGGGCCCATTTTGACTCGGCCTTGCGCAAGACGCCGTGACCAGCTGCGCTCTTTTGCGGCTGCTGTGGAGGCTGTGGTGGAGGTTGTTGTTGTGATGGCTGCTGCTGTTGCTGTTGCCTCTGTTGGAGCAGCATGGCGGCTTCGTCGCTTTGGGTCCAATCCACGCGGTGCTCGTCGGGGTTGACCGGCACGGTGTCGGACTGATTGTCCAACGACGACATGGACCTCTCCGCAGGTTCGGCATCCGCTACCGGCACCATCATGCCGAGGATAGCGCCCATACTTTTTCTCCGCGTTTCCTTGTTCGTGTCGTCAAGGGGGTCTAGGCTTTTCGATTTGAGGTATTCTTGGAATGTGTGAGGAGCGGTGGACGCGGGTCTCTCGTCGATCTCGGCCGTGGCGGCGAGCGAGTGGGTGTGCTGGAACTGGTTCCGCTCATACTGCCTCTCCCTCATGCTCTGCACCCTCCGGAGTGCCTTGTTCTGCTCGGACGGCGCAAGGTCCGTCGCCACCATGGCATTGGGGCCTTGCATGTGAAACTTGACGGCCTGCCTGGACAGCTTGTGCACGAGGTGCTTCTCCGTCACCGTCTCGGTGGTTGTGGTGCGGGCAAACTGCGAAGCAGCCACCTGCGGGACGTGACGGTAGCTTGACGGCGGCGCCGCATCCTCGGAATTCCTGTTGCTAGATGACGAGGTAGAATTCTTCATGCCGGCCTTGTGCAGCTTGTCTGCCTTGGACGGACATTCGTTTGAGTCTCGAGGTGCCGTTCTGACATGTGATTTGGCCGCCGTGGCCTCCTTCTTTTGTATCTGCGTAGACGCAACCGTCGGCCCCAATGGGATGCCATGCTGGCCGGGGTGCAAGACGTTGGCATTGCGAGCCACGGCCGCGGCGTTTGCCTGTCGCTCGGCCTCGACGGCTGCCCTCGCGCGCTTCTTTTTCTCGGCCTGGGCCTTTTGCTCGGCCAGCACGACATAGAGCCTCCTGGTCAGGTCATCTGCGTCGAGGGACTTGAGACGCTGCGCCTGCGGCTTGGAGGCGTGATTGCGCGAGGAGGCCTTTGCGGCCGCCCTGTGCGGCATGGGCTGGTGAGCCGCCATTTTGGCATCATGAACGTAGAGAGTCTCGTAGAACATGGCAAAGGGCGCGTCTGCGTGTGGGTTTTGGCGACAGGTTTGAGCAGCACCGGTACTGCTGGCATGTACATGCAGCTGCTGGAGCCGCATTTAACAAGGCGTCTTGGGGTATTTTAAGAGGGTTCGGTAACAAGGTTTTGGTGGCAATACAGTACTACTCGGGCAAAAACGCAAGGATGAAGTCTCGCGAGTAAGCTTACTCTCTCCCCCAAGCCAGGGATTTTTTGTATAAGAGCAGAAGCCAAGTTCCCAGCCTATGTAAAGAGAAGAAGGAAGAAGAAGAAGACGATTAAGCAAGAAGGGGGAATGAAAAAAAGGGTTAAATCTAGAGAGGAGGAGTTGGAATGGGCGAGCACTAAATATAAATGCCGGGGCGTGGGTGGTCGGGTGTGTTATGGTAGCAACGGGGCGGGTTCCCAAAATTCGGAGACACACATACTCGGTATATAAACCACCTTTTTTGACTAAAGACTGGTTTTTTTCAACAAAACAAAAGCTCCTTGCTCTCACGCCCCCCCTTGGGAAAGCTCATGCAGCCAAGGGGGAACAAGATGCCTGGGGATTTGGGGCGGGTCTGGAGGAGCCGGAATACGGATGGAGGATGTAGGGAGCCGAAGAAGTTGAAGCTATTTTCCTCGGCAGCAGGACGGGGTCTGGGGGGAAGCCGATGCGGGTAGAAGGATGCAAAACAAGCAAGCAACCCCCAAAAAAGCAAAAAAGCAAGATAGATTGCCGTTTCAATTCAATGTCTAGCAACAAGGGAGAAGAAGAAGAATGAAGAGAGTGAAAGCGAGAGAGAGAGAAGAATAAAGCCCGTCTTCTGAGGCCTTGGTCTGCCCACAAAAAGGCACGCGATCACGGAGGGAACGCG
>MDJU01000319.1:0-36979 GCA_001721665.1 Trichoderma pleuroti
ATATGTATAGTAGGTGTGGTGTGTGTGTGTGTGTGTGTGTGTGTGTGTTTTTGGGTCTTATTCTTCGTCTTCGTCCTCCTCGATTCCGCGGTACTTCATTTCCAGCACCCATTTACCATCAAACTCGATGCCTCTCCGTATCTTGGTGCCAGCTTTTCTCCAGATTGCACTGCCCAGGCCTAAATCAACAATGAACAGACGCCATTCGTCCTCTTGCGCAATGCTCGTTGATAGGGAGGGATCGTCGTGGAGAGGTGGTGTGACGACTTCTAGAAGCCCTTTCTTGGGTGCTCCTATAGCGACAACGTAGCGCGGTTTGACAAACAGGTGGCCTCCGTCGATGATGGCAACCTTGCCACTTGTCGGATCAATCCCCGAAGGAACATCGACCGCCAGCACAAAGGCCTCGTTCCGGTTGGCCCATTCCATCAGCTCGTACACTGACGCCTGGTCACCCACTCTCAGCTCTTCAAACGACATGGTAAGACCCAGGAGCGCATCGATGATGAGGGAGATGGATAGGCCGTTGGGGGCTGCAGAACCTTTTCGAAGATACTCGAAAAAGTCGTGCTTACTGAGTACCTTGCCTCCAAAGTTTCGGTAGAGCTGGATCTGCCGCCGCAAATCCTCCAGCAGGTCGCGCTCACGCTCGATGCCGACCAGACACACAACCACGTCAAAGTTCTTGTTCCGTAGGTGACGGCCAGCGGCCAGCGCACGGATGCCCGACTTGTTGTTGCCGGCAAGAATCACAATCGTAGATGAGCGCACGGTGGCCTCGCTGGACGCTCCGGCCACGACCATCTCGAACCGAACCTTGGTGGCCGGATCCGACAGCGCGGTCACCGCTACCTCGGCGATGCCCCTGCCCGCATTTTCCGCCATCAGGGTCTCGCTAAACCCAATCTCGTTGGCGGCAATGTTCTCAATATTGAGCATCTGAAGCGTGGATATCGTTTCCACTCGGCGGTTTGAAGGAATGAGGTAGAGACCGGGCTGATGCTGTTGTTGTTCGTAGTCGGTGCTGCGATGCCCCGTCGTAGGGCTTGAGCGGCGAGATGCCTGATATCGTAGGCTGGAGTTGACCCTACTAAGGGGCTGCGGTCCAACCGGAGCAGCAGTGCTCGCCTTGCGTGACTGTGAACGCCGACCCCCCGTCTTGCTGTCGGGCCGCTTGCCAGGCTGGCTGCCATTCTTGGGCTCACGACCGCTCAGTCTCTCTGATCCGTTGGCCCCAACATCCGCCTCGCTGTTCCAGTAGTCGGCATTGGGCGCCGGCGAGGTCGAAGGCATGTCCAGGACATTGTCAGAGTAGTGCAGGTTTTTGCCCCCAGCCGTTCCGGGCTTAGGCCGGCGGTTGTGTGCTACAAGGCGGCTCGCATCGTCAACCTGGTCTTCTTTCCTCATCTGATCAAAGATCTTGTGCTTGTCAAACTTGGCCAGGTTGTTTTCAAAGTCAAAGTCTCCCATCTCCTCGGTGACATCCTCAGATGCCCATCCGTTGTCCTTGAGAGTCTTGACGCCCTTGCCATTTCGCTTGAGGGAGCTGAAGGGCTGGAAAGAGGAGGTGCTCTGTAAGATGGGGGTTTGCCGCCAGCCCTTTCCATGTCCCTGGGTTTGGACGGCTACCTGCGCTTCGCCTAGATGCTCCTTGTGAGCCTTGGGATGGCGCCGTGCCTTCTTCTTCGGTTGCTGCTGTGCGGAACCTGGCACCTCCTTGGAGGGTCGAGATTTACTAATGGACACATCCTTGGGAATGACTACTGGATCTATCTTCAAATCCTTCACCGACGCCACAATAGTATTCCCATCATCGCCCGAGTCGAGCAAAGGCCGCCCCACGTGTATTCCATACAGGACTCCCGGCAGCGCCGTTGCGTCGGTCTCATCGCCTTGCTTTTCAGGTGGGTTCTTTTGTTTGCTCAAGGCATCCGACTTGGGCCGCCTTCCTAGACTCAGGATAGCTGGGTCAACAAAGGCGGGCTGGGCTGGCTGCGTGGGCGGCTGCACCAGCGGTTTACTGGGTGACTGTTGGGCAGGGTATTTTGGGACTGGAGGCTTCGGATCCGGTCCATCGCAACCAATTTCTTCGAGATCGGCAATGTTGGCGGCATCGATTCGAATGTGAGGAACCCACTCGCGCGTCGCATCGATGAATACTGTAGCGGTGGGTTAGTCTTTGTGCACACTCGATGTCGTGGTCTTTGGGAGCGTAAAGTAAGAAAGCAAACAACACAAAGTAAAGTAAAAAGGGAACGCGCTTACCGTTTGTCAGGGTGAGGCTGCTCCCTGCCTGCACATCGCTCACCGTGCCCGTGAGCATGTACTCGGCAGGATCCCTCAGCACCACCCGCATCTGCAGGCCCGTGAACTGGCTCGCCATGTTGAGATGCAAGTCAGCGCGGCAGCTGCTAGTCCAATCCCTCGTAGCTCGGCTGCGTCGTCTCCCTAATGGTCAAACGGGACAAAGGGAGTGGCAATCTCCGTTGTTTGTGGCCTTTACGCCGTCATCTAGGAACAAAGCACTACCCTGGCAAGGCCTCACGACAAAGGCTTTCCTCTGGAAAGTAAAGCCGAGATGATGGCAGAGTGACGGTCCCCAATGGAGATTGTTCCAGGCCTGCTGTAATCGGCCAGAAGAAATCCCAGACGACGGAGGCGCGGCGGGTGCTCGATCGGCGGTGTCTTGTCACGAAGGGCAGCGCAGGAGGAGGACGGCTTCCAAACAGGTGCCAACGACGTCAGGAGGAATTTGGGACACGCGCGCAGTCCAACAACGAGTCGGCAAGAGGGCGAGCGCAGTCGCCGTGGCCGTGGGGACAATTCGGACAGCGGCAAAGAAAAAAAGTCAAGGGGCGTCCTCTCTGGTACTGCCTCTCCTCCGCCGGTTCAGGTAGAGAGACGTGGAAAAGTGCGTGCGAAAGAGAGGATGAGGATGAAGACGATAAATTTTGGTGGACGATATGGATGCTGGCTGGCAACTTTGGCGGCAGAAAGAAGGCGGTTTGGGATGTGGCTGCGCTAGGCTCAAACGGGTTGCCGAGCATTTGTGCGCGTCTTGATATGGATGGCCAAACGGCGCTGTGAGGAGCTGGGAGGTGCTGCAGGGGCCTCGTTACGGGATCCCTACAGGCTCCTACAGGGCTCCCTAGGGACCTACAGCACGAGCAATCGCGCTCTCTTGCGGCAAGTCAGCGCCTGGATCGTACCCAGCCAGCCACTAAACTGGGTGCGGGCACCTGCAGGCACGCCCCGGCCGCTGTCACACTCCATTGATGGAGTCTTGGTTCCAATGACTGTTCCAGATGCCATCATAATCATACCGGGCTGCCCTCTGCAGTAGGTAATAAGCTCGAGCTCTTACTAAGTCTAGGTTGTCCGGATGTTACCACACCCCACGAGGATACCATCTGGCATAATACCCCAGAGTATTCCCGGGATGGCTGCCCTCCAACTGCGTTTCTGATTGATCTATTCAATATTTGTTTATTCAACGAAAATACTCATCATGAACAGAAGATGGTACTCGTATCAGAACAACTAAAGTTAAGCAGAGCAGATGATGGCAGCATCGGCTAATCCGTGTACATGTACATATTCACTGCTGTGCTGTCATCCCATCGATTCGTGGCGTCGTTGCGGGATTCACTCGTGCAATCATTTCTTACAGTACTCCAGTGTAAAACGACTCCGTACCCAGACACAGACGACTAAGTCGCTGACTGATTCATATTCCCCTGTTTCTCAACAGTTTTTTTTTATGGATCAAGTGGATGTTTTTCCGTCTCTGACAACGTGCCCCCCGGAGTTTCCGTCCGTCCGCACCCAATGGCCCCCAAGCACATGCAGGCCTGTCTAAGACTTTTTTGCACCTGACAGCAGCTCTCGGGACGAATAGGCTTGAGTCTTGGGGGTAGTATTGACAACTTTATATTAAGCTGAGACCTTTGAATTTCATTGGGCTAGTCTAGAACCCCTGAAACCCGAGTCTGGTGATGACGCCGCATGGCAACCGTCCCTCACTCCCGTATCTAGATATCCATGAGGGGGAATCATATAGTAGTAAGAATGATGAAGTGGTGATACAAATACCTTCATAGATGACACTGATCTACGGTTTCGACATGCCAAAAACAGGGTGAGTCTCGCTAATATGCCATTGCGCGCTCTTCTTCCGAGTCCAGGTCGACAACCTCTCGAACCTGGGTATTTACAACGCCCTTTCGATTGGAGATGAAATCCGATATCGAATTTGGCCTTTTCGCCGCTGCTTCCTCGGCGCTGTAGAGCTGCCGATAGAACGTAATGACGCGTGGATGGGCCATGACCTTGCTCTTGTCAAAGCCCAAGACTCGCAGCCCCTCCTGGCTGGTGGCGCGGCTGAGTGCGACATAGGCTTGCCCCTTTTCAAACACCCGTCCCAGATTGACCGTTACTCTCTCCAGAGTCTGGCCTTGGGCCTTGTGGATGGACAAGGCCCACGCAAGAATCAAGGGAAGCTGGACTCTCTTGGCTTGAACCTCTCCGTTGGGAAGCTCCACCTTCCATTCCTCTGGCTGGCAAAGGATTACTCGCGCCACGCCATCTGTGGAAATGAAGCGCACAACGGGGTACTTCATGCCTGACCCGTCTGGATCAGGTTCGCGGCTAAAGGCCTTTAGCTTCCTGCGTGCCTTTGCCATGGCGTCGTCCATAAGCGGGTCGTAGTCTTCCATGTTGGTCATGTCAAATGTCCTCTCGTCGGAGAAGGCAATGACTCTGCCAAGTGACCCATTCACCAGGGACCCGTCCAAGTTCTTGATGAGCATGACTTGAGAATCCATCTTGAGCTCAATGGTTTTCGGTGCCATCATGTTTGCCAGTAGCTTGTCTCGGATATTGACATCTCCTGTGTCTATTGCATCATATCGAGTTGGCGCTCCGGGCAAATCTCTCAACCTTCTCTCGTTGGACCCATCCACCTGTGCTCGCGTAGGGAAGAGCTCAGCCGACTCCACACCGTCATTGAACTCAAGCGGCCTTGCGAGCTTCTTAAAAGTGTCTACTGTGTCTTGGGTGATTTGCCCCAGTCGCATCTCGTTCAGCATGGCGGCGAATTTGGGGTCGCGCTGACGGAAAACCTGTGTGAGACCAATCGTGTGGTCAATTGATGTGCTCCAGGTAGCAGCATCAAAGGCAAATTTGGCCTCGCGCTTCTTGTCCCCATCAGGAACAGGTGGCAGCTGGAAGAAATCACCCGTGATGATGAGTTGAATGCCGCCCCAAGGTCGGCCGTTGTTGCGAATGGTTCTTCCAATCTGTGATAGTTTGTCAAACAAATCTCCATCCACCATGGATATCTCGTCAATGATGAGACATTTGGTACGAAGCCATCGGTTTTTGGCCTTGGGGTTCCTTCTAATTTTGCGGACTAGAGTAGCTGCGTCCTCCTTTCCGAGGCCAATACCTATCCCCAAAAATATTAGTTACGTTTGTGTCTCTGGATAAACATCAACCGACGGGCATTAGGCCGGCGGCAGTGTCAACGTATGGCCTACCCGAGAAACTGTGAAGCGTAATTCCCCCAATGTTACACGCCGCAAGGCCAGTCGAGGCCGTCACAGCCACCCGCTCGCGATCTCGAGCATACTTGGTTCTGAGCTGGTTGATGATGGCCCTCATCAAGACGGATTTTCCGGTTCCTGCCGGGCCTGTGAAAAACACGCTTTTCCCCTGGTTCACCACTAGGTCGAGCACATGCTCCTGTTCCTTACTCAGATGGATGGCATCGCCTTTGGCCCCATCGTGGGATTTACCAAACTGGGGCGGTTGTTCGTCTAGCCCTTGGGATTCTGACCGGGTTGCCTGTTGCATCTTGAACTGTTTCTTCTGCTCGTTAATGGCACTGACGGGAGCATCCCACATACGCGGTGGCTTTGTAGGCGGGGCAATCGCAGCAGCCGGAGCATCCTGGCTCTGGCTCTCACTCGATTCTGAGCGGAAGCTTGCCGGCAACACTCGCTTTTTCTTTGGTGCAGGCAATCCCGTCAGCTCACTCTCTCCAGATGAATCACGCTTCAAAGAAGCAGCCGTCTTTTGAGTTTGAGGTGGGAAGTAATGTGATGCGGGAGAAGAGGACCAGTCCAATACTTGAGTCGATGGCGGGGGTGCAGCAGAAGACGGAGGGAGAATATCTTGTTCTATCGGCTTGGGCTTTGGGTCGGGGAGGACGGGAAGCCCAGAGGGGGGCTTGAAATCAAGATCGAGGTTGGCATCGTCGCTGAAATCATCTTCTTCGAAATAAACTTCCTGAATCTTTGCCTTTGTCTTTGTGTCGGCCCCGGTAAGGTCAACGACATCGACGTCCTTGAACGGATCCGAATCGTGGTAGAGAGTCGCCAGCGCTCCCGTGGCGGCGCTGCTCGAGGTGGTCATGGGCCGTTGCTGCTGCATGAGGCCCGCCGATCTGTCTTGCAGAGGTTTCGAAAACGAGGCTGTCCTCGCCGACGAAGCAGAGGCAGAAACGCTGTTGGCATTGGCCGCGGGCTTCTTGAGCTGATCCCGAATGTCGGTCACGGGAGCCGCAGGGCTGCTGGACGGGAACAGCTGCTTGGCCAGGGGATTGCGACCGGGGGCTTCATTGGCCTTGAAAGCCTTGTGAGCCTTTGTAAACATCGGGTCGGAGGACGGGCGAGTCGAGTGAACATGGGCAAGATGCGCTGCCCTTTGGAGGCTCCGCGAGGTCGGCGAGGATCGGACAGCGAGGTTGAGGATGGAGATCATATACAGGCGCCGGGGGAGAGGCAAGGCCTGGAGGAAGAGCAGTGCCGAGCCAATACCATCAATCAGTCACTGCCTGCCTGGTGCTCGTACTTGTCAGATCGAGATTGGATGCTGCTAGTGCATATTGAAGGCGCGTCCAGGGCCTGTAATCAATCAACGCGCTGGAGCTGATCGCGTATCATCCATGCAAGCTTTAGGTTTATTTTGTTTGTACACGGCATGCTTAGTCATCCGCGATGGACCACTTTATTGCTGCACGCTCTTAAGCATCCATCACTCCTGTATGCACATTATTGACGATAAGCCTCTTTAACTAGAGAAATAAGGGGAATAAATGGTTGAAATGTTTATTTGTCAACGGGCCGTCGAGTTACATACTCTGTGTAACATGCAGTTGGGGGTTAGACGGTGCCTGGCTAATAGCGATGTGTGTGTGTGTCAGTCCACGCAAGCTCAGCTGATGGAGGCATTAGCGTCATGCCTGTACCTAACCTACAGCGTGGAACTTCTGGGCAATCAAGGGAGTACTAGGTAATTATCCAGATTTCCAATATAGAAAAGTATGATTGGAAACTGATATACAGCTGCTTTTATGTGTATAAATATACCTATGTACAATTACTCGATTACTAGACGAAGATGGTGATGGAGAAATCAGGTTCCAGATGATATCGAGCACCACTTAGTACATAGTGCCTACCTGGAGTAAGAAAAAGAACGGCACCTTATTATCACAGCTCCAAGTTATGATTGCAAAACAATAATTGATATTTGATTAATCTCAAGAGCTGAAAAGCTTAGTATTTTTCAATCTTGTCCTACTGCGTACTTGATTGCTACCAATTTCCATATTGATGCCGTTGTGATTGACAAAGAAGAGCTACCTATGTAATGAGCTGTCCAGTCTGAACTAATCAACACAAATGGAAACACATCAAATAGTAAAAAACATCCATCTTCACCTCTCATATCCTGAATAATTTGTCGATCTTCTTTGGCTCTCCCCATATCGCAACGGACCGCTGCTCCCCAGATCCCACGCATCTTGGTCTGTACGCTTCCTGTCTGCCATATATCGTTGAGCATCTTGCCTTCTCCATGGACCGCGACTCGATCCAGATACCAAAACTTCGTCATCAGAATCATCTCGATATCGTCTTGGTGGCTCCGGGCGACTTCGGGGCTCATCTGCTAGTGATGTCCGGCTGAATCTCTCTCCCAGTCGATCCATGTCTCGACTGCTCAGAGAGCATCGTGCTGAGTGATGAGGAAGAGATCTCTGGCTTTCTGGGGGATCATGTATGACCCGAGGCTGGTGTGATGAGCCCCATGTTCCCCGTAGGCAGTGGATCTTGCCATCGCAGGTGCATCCATGGCGCCTTCGCGGTACGCTCTCTGTTCTATGCGCCTCGGAATATCTGCGTCTGGCACTGCTTTGATAGGATCAGGCGCTGGAGGAGGAATGCCAGCGAACCTGTCGGCTGGCCTCTGACGGCGCGCCACTTCCAGCGCGACGGATTCGCCTCCATTCTGATGTTGGTGGTACCTGCTTCGTCCTCTTTGCCCTTCATGCTGAGGAAGACTGTGACCAACAGACGAGCTTGGTGTAGGGACGTCATCATCAGAGTCTTGGCTGGAGAGGGAGCTGAAGGAGGTGATGGAGCTTCTGGAGTTGTGCGACCCTGTTGTAGGCTGGCGCTCCATTCTCGGTGCGTTTGATTGGATCCTGCGGTTCTGGGCTTCGATTGCTTGAGAGAGGTTGCTTCGTGACGAGATTGACGGAGGAGCAATCCGGGCTGGCAGTGATGATAACGGTGGCTGGGATGGAGGAGGCGGAGGAGCTGATCCATTAGGACGAGGGGCCATGATGTTTGAAGGCTGGTTCAATGGGAAACGGCATTGAACCTGGGGATCAAACGAAGGCTGGCGTGTCTGCAGATGTGGCAGAGAACGGGCAGTGTTATTCTGAACAGGCTGTGGGCGAGGTGGCTGACCCGGGATCACCATGGGCAGATGCTCATGGAGCAGCAGACTTCTGCTTCCATGCTCTCGCCTCTCCGCTTGCTGGGCCCTCAACATCTCTAGGCAGTTTTCGTTGCGCCCTGGCTCCCTCTTGAAGTATGCCGTCACTGATACCCGCTCTCTCTTGGGCTTTGACCTTGACGGCGATCTTTTGGACTTGTGCTTCTCTTTGCTCTTCTTCTTATCCTTGCTTCTTTTGTCATGTTTCCCATCACGGTCTCTGGTTTCGACTTTCTTGAGCCTCCAATCCAACTGAGCGAGCGTGTAGACGAAGCGAGGGTCTGCTTCCATATTATCCAGGTTATCCCACGCATGCCCCAGCTGCCGCTGGATTGCCGATGAAAGCTCCTTCTTCCTGTCCGTCACAGAGCCGGTTTCCTTGTTCAGCTCACGGACTTTGCGTCTCGCCTCCTCCTGGGAGATGTCTCTTCGTAGCGTGTGCGTTGCCTTCTCCCAAGTGGGACGCACGGGGTTGCCTTCATCATCGAGGTCATATGGATCGGCTGATCTCTCCATACGGACGACAACGAAAGAGGAGAGGCGCTTGCGGGCTTCTGCTTCGGTGATGTTCTCGTCGCGGATATCGATTATGTCAATGTTTCGCCGCGGCTGAGACTCTGACATTGGCTGATGTGATGCGCGCGCATTGTGTGTTGGTATATGTGGATTATAGGATGACGAAGGACGAGGCTGCATCATGGACTGTCTTGGAGGAGACATTTGTGCAAGGCCTCGCTCTCCGATTTGATGAGCCGGTGGTTGAAGGGAGGATTGCTGTGGCTCCGGACGGCGAGGCTGTCCAGCTCTGCGATTGCTGCTGAGCTGAACAACACCCTCAGGCAAGCCCGAAGTCATTTTCATACAATTTTTCAAAAAAGGTGTCTTGACTTGTAGTATTTGAATAATGTCTTAATGGGAGAGAGTTGAAGCCAGGCGAGGCAGATGGACATTGAAGACACACCCCGATTTATATAGGCCGAGCCATCTCTACGTCTACGTCCATCTCTCCATCCCGATGGTAAAGTTGGCAGAATCAGCTAATAAAAAAAGTGAGGCGGAACACTGCGAAATGGGTTGACCGAGCATTGAATACGTGGTGTGGTGTGCAGCGACTCTGCCGACAGTGAGGCGAAAGCTGCCAGCTGTTCTTGTCCTGACTTGGTGTCGATACTTGTGCTAGTATGCATACATGTATACTAGTATAGGAATGTTACATTCGGTACTCAGATCGTGCTCGGAGTTGGTTGGTTTCGGTGAGCTGGATGGATGGATTCTGGCTTCGGAATCCTCCGTGCGGGGGATGTTGTGCATACAAATTGCGTGTAAGTGTGCAGCTGTCATGGTGCAGCTGTGTTCTAACCTCATCTGGGCCTTGACATTAATCGCATCGTCAGCCTCACCAAGATGAAACACGGAGCTTCTCCTCATGTACATGCAGACCACGTTTTCTTCTTCCCTTGGTCGGTACAGTAGTTCTGGTGCAAGTGTTGCAGCAGCCCTTTTGTCCGAGGGGGGAAACATGTGAATGTAGCACTTCCGCCTCACATTCTGCGAGATAGCATCATCGAAACATTTGAATATGCAGGGGATCCCTGCGTTATCAACACAACAGTGTAGTTACGCCCTATCTTCCCCTCCATCTTTCCCTCCATCCACCAGTTCGACACACCACATTCGATCTGTTCAGCTCCAGCGAGGCAACTAGCCGCCTCACCGTCCAGATCCAAACGGGATGCCGAGTGTTTGTCTGCGCCGTAAATGCCGTGAGTCTCGAATGTCCCGCACGTAGAGCGAAGCCTCACTTTTCGACACGCCGCGTAGCTCCTGAAACACCAATCCAGCGGGAACCCAACGTGTAATCCAAGAGGGCGGACGCGTCCCTGTTTCTACACGAGATCCCCATTCAATCCCAGGTGTCCAATCCCACCCACCGTTTGCAGCACAGTGAGACTACCTATCCAATAATAAGAATTGGTAGCACGTCTGTGCTTATGTGTAGCTTCAAAGTCATAGCCGGAAGATTAAATTGCTATTGCCGTGTTGCACCGAGGAGAGAAGCTCGGTACTCTGTACAACCGTCTACATGGGACTTGACGGCCCCGAAACCAGGCATCCTCGTGCCACGCTGGCCTTTTGGAATCGTCCTGTACAGGCGCCAGTGAGAACAAGGACGCGACGATCGGTTCGAATGGAGGCTTCAGTGTAATGATGACTCAGTGGGATAATCCCGCAAGCCTCTTTGACGTGGCAGTTTGTGGATGGTGATGCACTGGCAAACAATACGCCAAGGCGCTTTGCTTTTTGGTTGCCTCGTTCACTCATTCCATCAGCCAGAATCACCTCCAAAGTGGTCTGATAAATAATAGAGCTCTGAAAAAGGTCGCCTTGCGCAAACTTCACCGCTAGATGGTCAACTTGTATACTCTCACTCTTAGATGCCGCACTATGAGTCTCATCGATATTGCGTCGTGAGGGATTTTCCCACCACACTGAATTTCACAAATCAGTCGTGGAAAGGTGCAATCCTTCTCAGACACTCGTCTTCCCTGAGGGCAGATCGATTTGTAATAGAGTACCCAATCTCTCGACTTCAGTGTACAATGTAGATGGGGGCAAAATAACAAAGCAAAATAGGGGGCAACAAACGTAGCAAGGACCAAAGCACGCGGTCGTCATGGGATCGTGGAATTCACGTAGCTACATGCTTTCTGCCTGCTAAATCCAAGTTGTCCAAGCGACTCTCTCTAACACGCCTCATGTACTGTTTGGCCCCCCAGGCCCTTCTATCAGTGCCAAAGCAATACGTATATAAGCTAATGTGTGTGTGAAAAAACATCCAACTACAGCCCCTTAAGCCAAGTATGTGTAAGAGTTTTCTTCTCTCTCAAGGTAATCCTTCTCAATCAGACTATTGCACTAGTTAGCTTATCTGGTCATCACTCTTGGAAATTCCTCAAATGCTTACCTCTCAATCTCCTTCTTGATGGCGGCCGGCTCAACACTGCCTCTCTTCTTGGTCAAGTTGATGACTTCGGCCACCAGCTCCGCGTGACCCATTGTCTTACGGCTCTTCATGATACGCACAATGGCAGCCTGGGTTTCAAACCGCCGGTCTTGCGCAATCTTTTCGTGCGTAGCCTTGTTTTCTTCCTTGGTCTCCTTCAACTGGATCTGGTTGATCTTGACGCGATATTTGGGGTCGGTAAACGCCTTGTTAAAAGTAAATGTGTCCGTAGGATTCACATCGCGCCCCTTAGGATGCTTTGTCAGTACACGCGCCTTTCCACAGGCCAATGATTGGAGTGTTCGGTCCAAATCACCCCCCTGGAGGCCCGTGGCGGCCGAGATTTGCTCATATGCCAAGAACCCATCTCCAGCGACGTCGTTGAAGAGCAAGAGCACGGCAGCCTGGAACGCCGAGACGAGGAGCTCCTTTGCTCCTTTGGGAAAGGTTGCCTTGATGGCGCAGTGCGCCAGAGAGTGCTTCCATGTCAAGACGCGGCCAGTGTGCTTGCTCTTGTAGTGCCTATCGAACTGGTCGATGCGTGTGGCAACCTCCTCGGGCACATTAAGCCTAACATCGGGATACGTAGGCCAGGCGGCAGCGGACAGGATCATAACCTGCAGATCAACCTTGCCAATGCGGTCGGGGTTGCCCTGGCACCACTCCTTGTAGGCCTCCATCTCATCCTTGGCGTAGCTCCTGATCTTTAAACATTTGCTCCAGATTATGCGTAAAGTTTGAGCCGCACTCGCCTCTCAGCTTGGTGAGCATGTTACGTTCAGCATCTTGACTAGCGCTACGGCCCATGAGAAGACGACGGGCCAAGTCTTTCTTGTAAAAGGCCTCAAAGGCGTCCTTGCCCTCAATGAATCGGAACAGCTCGAGGGCCTGGTCTAGCTGCCTGTCCAGCTCAGCATCTTCGTCGGCGCTACTAGCATGCCCTGCCTTTTCTGCCGCAGCTCGATCCTTGACATCGGAAAGAAGTCCCTTGGGGAGGGCTCTGATACCACCACGAAGCAGCATGTCAATGTGCTTTGCAGTCATCTCGCCAATCTTGGATGTGCCCGATGGCCAGCAGTCGGCAATCTTTCGGTCATTCATGAACTTGCCAAACGCCTCTCGCATTCCCCAAAGGAAATCTTCATCCTTGTTGAATGCGTCACGCACTGTCAGGTCCAGCGCTCGCCGCAGGTCCAAGAGGCGTAGCACCATTTCATCTCCTCGTTCCTTGTCAGAAACAATCGCAGCCCCTGTTTCCCGGATGTAATCACTCCAAGGTGTCTTCAACTTCTTTTGTATTCCCGACAGCCTAAGAAGGTCATACAATCCCTTGAGGGACTTTACATCTCGATCAGTCAATAGGTTGGACAAGCTACCCCCATGAAGCAACTTGTCGGAATATTGGTCGATAAGAATATTGTGCGCTAGCGTCATCGATTGTCTTTGTGTTGTGCTGTCCAGGTTGTATGTCATGCAGCGCCGATCTTCTAGCTCCAAGAGGCGCTCGCATTTCTCAATGTACTCTTTCAAACTCAGAGGACTGCACGTCTCTCCAAACTCTTTGAAATAGGCCTCGGAGTGCTGTAGATAGACGGGTTCAAACTGCTTTGTGTATACCCCCAGCACATACAACATCATGAGGGAATCCTTGAGCAGTTCAGGCTCCTTTCGGCTGTCATTTCGGCGATCGAAATTGATCAGCTCGCAGATTGCCAAGATGATTTCCGCTCCAATGGCTGGGCTTGCTAGAGCAGCCTGCGACGAAAAGGCCATTCTACAGAAGCGTGAAATAGCCAGGTCGTTTATTGAGGTGAAGGATTTCAGGAGCAGATATGTACGGTCAAGGTAGCTAAAAGTCGACCTGATGAGGATCTAAACGCCGAGTCAGCTCTATGCCACGAGATACGCATCAAATGAGGAGGGTGCAACCGTACCGTCTGGGAATTCCACGTCTTCCATTCTGCCAGCGTCTTCCTCAGGACCTCGAGGCTGGAGACCTTGGCCGCGCTTTGTATCCTGGGCAGGATGATGTTCTTCAGGTGCTTGTCGACCTTGTCCTTGAGCGTCCGATACACCTTTTCGGCGTTGTTATTGCGGCACATGTCCTCGACGCCGCGGTAGAGACGCTCCAGCGGAATGGCCGGGCTCTTGTTGCCAAAGATTGCGTCGAGGGCCTCCTCGAGCTCCCTCTCCGTCCGCGCATAGTACTCTTGGATCCGCGCCTCATGGTTGATGGGGCTGCGCAGATTCTTGATGACCAGCTTCCGCGCTCCGCTATGCGGTTGAAAGGCCGACTGGCGCTTTGTCAGGTCGATGACCTCGGGCATCTTGCCCCTCGCTTTGGCGCTGGCCATGGTCGAGCTGTCGGAGAACCTGGGCCTCTTGGCTGCGGACGGGGACGACGACGACGACGACGAAAGGCGTGGGCGGCGGCGTGAGGGAGAGGTCGGTTCAACAGTCGCGGGTTGCATGAACGTCGATTGGCCGCAAGACTGGTGACGGGACAGATGGGGATCCGGGACCGGGATTGTGGCACGGCAGACTCGATGATCGGGGAGACGAGACGAGACGGGCTACTCTCTGTTTGCTAGCAGATGCCGTAATCTTTGGGGCACGGGGGGGGGGAGATCGAGTAATCGGGTGGGACTTTGGACTGGCGGTTTTGGGTCGAACCTTGGGAGCTTGGGATTGGGATTATTATGTCATGATGGATGGAGGGAGGAGTTTAGGCGGGACCCCGCGATAACGAAATTCTCGTCTGCCCAATCGAGCTCGATTTACCGATTTACAGGGGGTTTGGCGAGTTGTTTTTGGCCTAGCGACGCGCTATAGAGCATTTAACGCGCTGCAGAACCCCCCAAGAAGTCGATCGTAGCGCTCCCCCAGTCAACCAAGTACCTGTACGTACTACCGCGCATCTGACATGCATTGATGCCTGTATCAATGACCACTTTATTCATCACGAGAAGAGTCCTTTAGCCACATCTTTACATGATTAATCACAATTTTCCATGATGTCCAAATATAAATCCTGCCATTTTCTTGGATTTCCCCTCTCCATCACAAACTCAAACAAGATAAGACCTAACAAGTTATCAAAGTACGATACATATAGGAAATAGTCCTACTCTTTGCCAATCTCCAAGCAATCCTCAAGATATCGTTCAAGCGCCTCATGCGTAACAGACGCCAAAATGCTCGCATCTACACCAGATCGTTCAAGAGCACGCAGCGTATTATCATTACTGAAGCGTGCCATTCCTTCATACAGCTCCCATCGTGTCTTGTGGCCAAGTACCTCTTCCTCTAGCATGGGCAGCAATGGAAACATCCTCAGAGGCGTGTTTGTCTGAGCAGTCTTGAGTTGCTCTATCCAAGCGGCATATGGAAGACTTTTCAGCTCGATCCCACAGAGTTTCTTCGTCAACTCGAAAAGATCATTCATGTCAATCGATTTCCCAACGTCTGGCGTGACGTGGTACGCATGACCGAGGTTCTGATCCGATGTTGATATGGCCTTGAGAACTGCCGCCACATGCCATAGACTCTTTTCGTTGATTGATCAGTAGAGGATAGGAGCCAAGTTTTGCACAGTCTGAGAAAAGTCGACCCATGAAGTCGTCTGGATTTCCCATTCCGTTGGTGCTGCTGCATAGTATGAAGCCGAGACGATAAATCGCTGCCGGGAATCCTCGACGCATCAAGCGAGATACCATTTCGTCTGCCACCCATTGGCTCTGCCCGTAGCCATTCTCGTATTGTAGAACTGGCTCAAGATAGGGCTCGAGCGACTGGTCTTCTTCAAGCAAGCCATCTTTCATCATCAATCCAGTCGGGCCAAACGCGGAAACGCTGGAAATGTAGTGAAACGGCTTCAAATATCCATCACAAGCGAATTTAAGCAAGTGGTATGTTCCTCTGACATTGGCCTCGACGTGGCTCGAATACGGCTGTGTGTAATCGACATGTGCTCCAAGATGATAGACGACATCCGTCTGATCGACCAAGCGATTGTAAGCATTCGTCTCGAGACCCAACATTGGCTGGCTAAAGTCACCAGCTACAACCTCAGTTCGGGACTTGATCGACTCGGTGACGGAATGGCCGTATCGCTTGAAGTTATCCAACAGCCTTTTGAAAGCTTGATCGTCCGTGGTAGCTCGCACGAGGCAGCGAATTTTGCCGATTTCAGGTGCTTTCACCAATTCCTGTAGCAGAAAAGGCCCTATAAACCCGGTTGCTCCAGTAAGAAGCACATTGCGTATGTCTTTTCCTTGCGGAGCTTTGCTAGACAGGAATTTGATCTTGTCGCTGAACAGCTTGGCATCTTCTCGCATAGTGGCTGTTACTGATTTCACATAACCCGACTTTTGGCCATTTTGGGCGTGCTCAATGACCAAAACCTGGTCTTTGAACAGCGGATTCTCGTAGACTTGATCAGTCCGAAGAGCAACCTTGAAAGTCTTGTGGATATGCCCCAGCAATGCCGTGACACCAAGGGAGGTCCCACCAAGGAGAAAGAAGTTACTCTCTCTATCCATGGCCTCTGTAGGAACTGCGATGAGGACCTGAGCCCAAAGTTGCTTCAGTCCCTTTTCCGTCTCGTTGAGCCCTTCAAAGTCTGGCGTGTTGGCGGCCAAGATAGAGGCGTGACGTCTTTGGAGCCTCAGTTCCAATAGGTCTGACAACTCTCTGTGGGCAATTTTCCCATTGCTGTTTAGCGGCAGCTGTTGGAATCCAACGAGTTCTGGAATCATGTACTTGGGCAGTCTCCTCTTTGCCTCAACAAGAAGCGCATCGAAATTCCTTTGTCCATTCTCATACACAACGCAGGCAACAAGATGGTTGGCATTGGAGATGGAACTTGTGTGCTTCAAAGCCACGACATTCCGAACCAGCTTTGTTCGCATAAGCTCCATCTCAACAACCTCTAATTGTACTCGGTGGCCGTTGAGCTTGACCTCGCGATTCTTGCGACCAGCCCAACACATGTAATCGTCGTATATGTCAATCTTGTCACCTGTACGGTACAGACGAATGTGTAGTTTTGGATTGCAAGGATGGGCCATGGTAATGAAAGATTCTGATGTCTTCTCATCGTTGAAGAGATAGCCAGGGGATAAACCAGGTCCACCAAGCCACAGCTCTCCAGATCCCGGACTGGTGACGAGTTTTCCGTCTTCGTCGAGGACATAAGCTTCTGTTTGATATACGGGCTTTCCGAAAGGCATGCGGCCCAGATCAACATCTTCTTGTGTTATAACATGATAAAAAGACATGATTGAACACTCAGTTGGACCATATGCGTTGATCAATTGCTTCGGCGCGCCTCCTGGAAGACGATTTTGAATGCCTCGATACTGGGCAACTCCCCGCCCACCATGAGCGTGTGTATGTTAGAGAAGGCACGTGGACTGAAGCTTGCAATTTTGCTAAAGAGGCTCGACGTGATTAACAGAGTTGTTACATCTCTTCTCGCCAATGTCTCCGCGAATTCGCCAGGGCTCAGGAGCTCCCGCCGGTCTACCATGACAATGGTGGCACCAAGCAGCAAAGCAACCCATATATCGACGAGCGAAGCATCAAAGCCGATGCTGTTGATATGCCCAAATCTTTGGCAACTGACTGCCTGTTGGTCCCAGACTTCATCATGAGCCAACCTTGCGATGCCACGACTAAGAATCTGGATTCCCTTTGGCACGCCCGTAGTTCCCGATGAGAACATGACATGAGATCGAAAGTCATAGGTGGTATCTTTTGGTAGACGAACTTGGCCTGGGGGAGTTGTTGTGAAAGAGTTGGAGTTGCGATGCTTTGAAATATCCACATTGATCGTCACGCCCCCAAACTGAAGGCGATTTTTGTTAACGCCATCAACAATCAAGAATCTAGCCTTGGAGAATGCAAGACGCGCATAGATATCTGCGTCTGAAAGCGTTTCTTCTAATGGAAGGCAAGTTCCCCCTGCGTAAACAATGGCAAGCTGGGCAACAATATGATTGACGCCATGCTCGGTCAGAATGCCCACAATATCTTGATAGGCAATCCCAGCTTCCGCCAACTCATGGCCCAGTGATTGTGCCATGAGATGGAGATCTCTGTAGGTGACTGAGATATCATCAGAGATGATGGCAATATCGTCTGGTTTGCTGCGGGACATGGCGGCAACAAGGGGGCCAATGCCCATTTCTTCCATGTTTAGGGTTACCATTGTCACGAAAGAAGGACTCTGGCAAGACAACGTAGGCTTCAAGAAATAAGAATTTCAGACAATGTGGCCAATGTATTGCTGCTGGAATAGTGGTTGAATTTTCGAGAACAGAGGATGTCATCCTGTTTAAATATCTACCCAAATCTCCCTATATACTCGATTCACAGTCTTCTGCCCAGCCGCACGAACGGCCACCCCGGAGCGAGGGGAAAATTAGCCTCACGGACATGTCAGCAAAAATCTAATCCAAATGACCACAATCACCATCACAATCAACCCTGAGCTCTATATGGAAATGACCGGTTTGAAAGGATGCAATGAGACCAGCTGAACGATGCATAAACCAAGCTAAAACTCCACTTGTAGCCACGGGAACTGTCGTTATATTGAAGTTTACAAGATAATTTGCCAGACAACTTCCTACTCTGGGCTTCCCTGCAGTGCCATTATTTGGGTTAATTATGGTATGAAAGCACGTGGGTGTTCTCGACTTCGATTTCGTGTCACCACAAGGTCAATTCTTTTTACCGTAACAGGGCCGAGCCTATCTTAGTTGCCACAATGATTCGCTTCCAGACTGTGTTCTAATTAAGTATTGTACAACATAACTTTCTTTCATCTCATATTTGCCTTGCCATCTGTCGATGTCGGGGGATACAACCAATTTTTCATGCATAAGCAGCCCACCCTATAAAGATGATTAGTATATCCAGCTATCATATCAAGTGAAAAGTCAGATTGGAAAAAACTCAGCATTACGTACCAGAATACAATACTGCAAGATTTCGCTCATCCGTTGCCTGGTTGATGAGGTCATTGACTGTGGCCGTCACGCTCAGCGTCTTCGAAAGCTTCTTCCTCACCACCTCCAGGGCTCGGTCTCCTTCAGATGGCTCATTCAGGTGGCTCCCGGATTTCTTTCCCTTCTTCGTGTCCACGTCTGCTTGGTCAGCGTCATCAATGCCTCCGTCATCATCTTGTCGGGCCTTTTGTAGTTTGGCCAGCCGTACTGGAGACACGGACCAGCTATAGAGAGGATCGTATCGTAACACATCCAAGATTGTCATGATTGAATACTGCTCCTCTCTGAGAGCATCAAGAGTGACCTCACAGCAGCGGCGGAAGACGCCCTCTGTCTTTGTGATTCCCATGCCATCCACAATATCTCTGGTCAGGCGGAAAGGCACAAGCTCCGGTACCGGCAGGATTCTGCCAGTCTCAAACGCAATGCCCAGGTCAATATGGACGACCTCTCCAGTCTTGGTATCCAGCAGGATGTTGTGGCCGTGGCGGTCGCCCAAGCCGAGCACGTGTCCAAGCATCGATATAGCGGCCGTGCTGCGCGTGTATGCTAGCCGCTTCACGAACCACTCATCGGGGTCGACAAAGTACTCCATGAAGAAGTATCGCATGACGGGCTGAAACCTCTCCGTGACCTTTCGGTAGGTGCTGATACGCTGTTCCACCGTTCTATTCTGGACATTGAATATCTCCTTTCTACATTGCGAGCCCTTAAGATCGCGGGGGTAGTATCGCTCATGCGCCGGCATGAGAAATTCATGTAGTGGAATTGTGTCGCGGACAAACTCGATAAGGCCAGACGAGGCTGTCAGCGGAAGCACTTTATATGTTCGTATGCCTAGGTTTCTCTGCCGTGTAGCTCTATGAAGCTTGAGCAGGGACGACACCGCCGCAAAGACTTGCTCCATGATGGCGTCTTGACGGAGGTCGTCCTGGCCACCCTTGACCAACTGCTTGTATTTTGCGCCGTCGGATCCAATCGCGGTAATAATCTTCGGTGCACTGACACCCGAGGCGATTGTCATGGTTGGCTCAAGCCTTGATATCAAGGGGACCCTGGAATAATCCCTGTTGGCATTGACCTCGATGTGCATGGTCGGGGGAGGTATGCGAAACTTTGCGAGATAGTTTATCAAATTCTTGGCTGCTGTAGAATCCTTCAACGCAACTTTTGCACCAGACTTGTACTTTGCTTGGTCTCTCTCTAGAGCAAGGCCGTGATAGCCTTTGCTTGTCTTCTCAATCGAACCCAGATATCGGCAACGGCTCTTGTGCTTGCAAGCTTTGCTGCGATTTTGTCGTTTGCCCTGACACGAAGGACTGCAACCTCGTCCTTTTGTTGCACTCTCGCCTTTGTGCCAGACCAGATATGATACATGCCATGGTAAGGGTGATCCACGCAAATATTGTACACCAAATTTGAGAGCAGCTCTTGAAACGCCGAATCTTGGTTCTGCAGTCGCGATGTCAACTGGCTCATAAGGCCTGCGAATTTGGCCGTGGGGACTTTGGAGAGATGTCGCGCTACTGCTTTGTTTGTTGTTTCATCGTCTGACTTTTCGAACCACAGCGCCGTGAATCGCAAGGCATCATTGTTATGCTCGTCAGAAGACGCCAGTGACAGCAGATAATTTTCAAGACTTAGACGAACAAACTCGCTGCGAGTCATTTCGACACGGCGTAGCTCTTGCTCGTCGAGGTCAAGCCACTGTTTTTCCTTTGACAGGACATGTGTGTATTTGGCTTTGAGTTGCGAATCTGTCGTGGAGGAGATGAGTGACTTTAGCTCCTCAACTTCATCATTTTTGCCCTTCTTCAAGTTTTGCAAACGTGTGAGATCCTCCAAGCTGTCCGGATCTTGAAGCTGCTCGTCGCAAAAGACGGCAAATTGGTGAAATACCAGGCCTGCTTCTTTTGCCTCGACGCCGCCTTTGAGCTCCTTCAGTGCTGGCTCCAAATACTTCTTTTGTATATCTCGGGGCTTTTCCAAACGTGCAACGGACATCCTATGGCCAATCTTCGAAAGAAGGTCAGATCGGCTCACAGGTATTGCTTGTTTCCTCAACGCAGTAATGTTATCGATGCCCTGCAGCATTTTAATCGATGTGGTCATCTCCCCGTGATCCCATAATGAGTTTGCCACTTCTATCTTGATAGCAACATCGACGTGAACGCCCAAGTCTTCGCATGGCTTTATGAGATCACTCAGAGCCGTCGAAATGTTTAGCGACTCTTGTGTAGCTTGGTGATAGCGATATATACCAGACGCCAAAAGCATCGACTTGATTTCCATCTGCCGTATGCCTGCCACAGAGAGTGTGGCATTTCCAAGAAGTGATGCATGTTGAGTGAACATGCTCATGGTCGTTCCTCGACAAGACAGGATTTGGCTGACATCGTCATATCTGTATGCATCTTAGTAGCTGCAGCTTCAGTTGACATTTGGGGACATTTTCACTTACATGCCACTTTTCATCCATTGACTGCGTTCCTGGAATCGGCTCATCAGACTCTCCAGTTCTGTTACATCCGCAATGTTCAAAATCTCGTCTAGCTCAGAGAGTGCTGCCAAAGCTCCCAGTCCACTCCTCAATGCTGTTGCATTGCGGTTGCTGCCGACCAGATTTTTCATCGTACGAGCAAAACCTTCATATACAGCTGTCCGGACTGATGAGAGGTTCGTAGCCTGATGCATAGTCTGGTACGCCTTATACGTGACAACAGCATGATGGTCGCTTGTGGCTGGCACGGGAAGGTTCCATATTTCGAGTCTTCTAGCAGTATGAAATGTGCTCTTTATAGAAGACGGAGTTGATCCAAGATTCTGCTGGGTTTGCATTAGAGAATTAGACAACCCGGCGAATCCAAGACTGCCAAGTGCCTTTACTAGGGCATGGGCATCCGATTCTGAAGTATTTTGTCGCAGGCGAATATGGCTATCGTACTGAGCGCCTCGGAATGCCAGATTCTTTGTCCCTTCTTGCTCGTATTCCAAACGAGATAGGACATTTGACAAGCTTGCATCTTCAGGCAGGCCGTAGTACGCATCCGGATCATCAATATTCTCGAAGATCGCCAACAAACTTTCGTTGATATCCGCTTCTTTGGCAATGGAAGCCCTTCGAGATGCGCGGGCTGTTTCCGAAGTGGCTATTTCGGCGAAAAGGAGAGCCGTTTTGTGCATACCACACCGGGTCGCGGATGATGCTGCCATAGAGTAATCAACATCCAGCCAGTGCAGTCGATCTGCTATAGACACTTCTTTGGGGTATTCTTGGGTTCTAAGATAGAGAATCGTGTTGATCAGGAGTTTGATGTTGTCTCTAGCCGCAGGCTCAGACGACCCCAGCCATTGCTTCATGGCACTGGAGAGTGACTTCTTCGTAGTTTGTTGCTGCTCCAATTGGAAGTACAGCACTAGGTGGACGATGAAAGGAAAGGCCTTTTCAGCAAATCCATTGACTTTTAGCAGCACTGGCGCAAGTATAGAGAGAAGGATTGAACTGGGTACGGATTGAGCAAGGAATGCACTTAACCGACGTAGCCAGTTCTGCGAGGCAACATCTTCAGCCCAAGAAAACTGATCATCTTCTGGGAGTTCAGCAGACGCGGCCTCTGAAGGGGGAGTGCGATATGCGCCCCATTGCGATGCAACAAAGAGCGACTCAGACAAGCTCCGCTGACCCGCCGTGACGAGGGGTGCATCGTCTTCCACGACTGCTTGCGATATTGCGGTTCGCAAAGTGGCTTCAGCTAAACCGGCTGTGACAGAATTGGGATTCATCGTAAGATCTTGAAGGAGATGGAGAAGTCCCATTTCGGATCCATGAGGCCCTGGCGCTATCTTTTCATATTGATCAAGCCGTGATTCTCGCAAGATATCATCGGGTATAGTCCCAGAGGCTAGGAACGACCGACCGACGACACGTCCTACCCAGGATAGATAGTTCTCACTGAGGCTTTGTGCTCCACAACTCTTCCATACCGCTGAAGCATGAGCGATGGCATTCTGATCACTATCAACAACGTCGTTCCTGCTATGTGTTGGGATGGTGAAATCGCCACAAAGAAGGCCAAGGGCAAGTTGTCGTGAAGCTTCGTTGAGTAGCTGGCTCTCTGCTGTTTCATCATTTAGTATGTCTAAAAGGAGCTTACTTTCCGAAGTATTCTTCTCCGCATTCCCGGAAGATCGTATATGGGCTGCCGACAGTGTGATGGATTTGAAGAGGTCATTCTGCGACTGGCTCTCGAACCTTGGGGAGTTATAGTCTGCTAGATACTGACTGAACCACTCATGAAACTTCTGTGCCTTGCTCATAGTAGCCTTGAACTGGCTCTCCTGTGTAGTGCTGGACTGACTGGACTCGAGGAAAACTCTCAGAGATGCCAAGGCAGATAGAGAGTAGCCGGCAAGAAATGAGGGTACTTGAGTCAAGTATGTTTTACCCCGAGAGAGTAAATATTGGCTAATTCCGAGCGCATCGTCCGCGCATTCCGAGTCCACAATGAATCCCCGAATAGAGCTCAAGAGCATCTCCAAGCAATAAGACTCTAAAGCCACAGGTCCGGCCAGGGAGACCAGTATCCTCACCTTGCGAAGGACAGAGCACGCATGCAGCGAACCGAGCGCCGGATGCACTGTATTGAACAGCCTCCGAGCAATTGTAACTACCACGGCTGGCGTCCAGAGATCGTGGAATTGGAATTCCGTGCTTTGGCAAAGACGGATAAGTTCATTAAACACAGCCTTGGCTCTGAACATTGGTTGCTGATTCGGTGGAAGATTGGCAGGTGAATGCGCAATAGCCTTGATTACTTCCAAATTTTCGCCCGCGTATTTGAGGTGTGCTTGTTTCAAAAAGACCTTCTCCACAGGGTCTTCTTGATCAATAAGGTCAAACAAAAGGGCAACTATGTCGATGAAGTGAATATATACCGACTCAATGTATGGCTTTGCACCCAGTTTCTGCTTGATGCGGTCTTCTCCCGTTGCCTTTTCTTGGCTCCCAAATGTAGTCGCATATAGTAAGCCATATGACAGCGTGGTTGCGAAATTTTGTTGGATAAGCTCAGTCTCTGGTATGCCAACGAGTCGAGCTATGTCGGCACTTGCATTCTCCTGTCCTCGCATTATTGCTAGACCAATGGCTTCAGCCTGTACAGATTTCAACAAATCCCCAAGGCTGGCATATCCAAAGATGGAATACGGAATGGTTTCAACAGTCTTCACTTCCAGCCAAGTGTACAGCATCTGGCGAGAAAACAGCTGAAAGAGTTCTGTTGGAGACCCGAGATTTAGGACAAGGGATATGTCAGCTAAACATCGTTTTGCGTAATCGGCTGATTGCGATATGTTGCCTGGAGTTTCAAAAATATGATAGGTGCATCTCCTGAGAAGAGTAGGCCAGCTGCAAGCGATCTTGGATAGAACTAGTAAACGGAAGGCAATGCCTGCGCTACTGTCAGGGTCCGCTGGAAGGTTGTCCAAGATATCGACAAAGACCTCATCGTGCAGCATCAAAATATAGAGCTCAAATATATCAGCTACCCTCTCTGCAATGAAGCATTTGACTTTCATTGGACCCTTTTTTAGTATGAGGAGCAGTGAGGTTCGACATGAATCAAGCCCCAGGCTACTCCCGTACTCGGGATTGATTCTCAAAAGAGTAAATAATAAGCGGGCGAGAGACATTTGAGTCTTGGGAGAAAGAATGTTGGAAGGCAAGCAGACTTTGACAAAGTGATCATAAAGATCACCGACCCTTTCTGCCAGATTCTGGTTATCTTGAAGCCAGGTGTTGCTTAGACCATTAATCACCTCAATGCAAGTGGTCTGGGCAACTTCACATGACTGATATTCCGGTTTCCCGACTATCTCTCCAAGCTTCTCGACGATAGCCAAGGCTGATTCTCCATCTATGATGAGGTCTGATCTAACAATCTCTATTAAGAGACGCTGGCATGAGAGTAGCTCGTCATCAGACTGTGCCAAGAGACCCTCAATGTATGAAGATGTCAACAGGCCCAGTTGGCTTCTATCCTGATAGATGAGTTTCAGGAGTGTTAATCGCAGCCTTGTGTCGATGCTGAATGCCTGAGGACTCAGACAGAGCTGTATATTCTGCCTTGGGGCTGAATAGGCGTTGGATGCCGTCACATCTTGGCTGTTGTATGAGCCGAAATCGTCATCTAGATCCATGAAGTCTGAATGGTCTCCTGAGTGCTGACTTGCCTGTCGCTGTTCTATGACTTCGGACATCTTGGAAAGAAGATTGAGCATGCCTGGACTCTTTGTCACACATCTGGCTTAAATTTGTTGTGCTGATTTCGGGTATGCAGGGCCTTAGCTCTTTCAAAGTTAACTCGACGAATGCTGCAGGCTCAACAGAACTCAATGCAGCCGAAATACCGCCCTCGGCCAGCTCCAATAGAAGCGCCTCGATGGAAGAAGATTGAGTCGAGTTGAGGTCGTTCAGATGTGGTATCAGTAACGTTCCCATGATACATGCAGACAAGAGGCTTCGAAACCGATCAAATGATATTTGAGTTCCGCCGTCACTCGCCTTTTTTGTCCATGAGACACACAGCTCTTTGAGCTCTTCGAGTTTGGGATAGAGGAGTTCTAAAACAAGCTTCTTTAGAGCGAAAAAGCTGGTGGCATCTGCAGCCAGAGGGAGAGCTTCTTTGGCCGATGAATAACAACACTCGTTGGAAATGGTATCGCTAGTTTCATGTCCCAATAAGAGAAGGTACTCGTTGAAATCTCCAATCTCTCTCTGGGATATCCATGTCTCCGCCCAACGAACCACCAGAGGCAGCATCTTGGCAAGCTAAAGAAATGGGCTGGGCTCCACAGCATAGATGCAAAATGTTGACAAGATCATTAGGGCGTGTATGTGCTGATTGAAATGATGAATATGATAGCTCGCCTATTAAGCACATTGGCGTTAGCATGTATCATGTAGCCTTCCGACCTTGAAACGTACTCGGATTCCACCGCAAGAAAACCCATCGTATGATGTGGCTCGACGTGCTATGGCTAGCGCTGGGCAGCCTCGAATTGCGAAGGTGGAATAAATGTGACATCAAGGCAAGAGACGTGTCGCACAATACACCAGGTCCGTTGATATCTGCTGTTGTAATGATGCTGTTTATATCGTCGGACAGGTTATGGTATGGCAAAACGTCAGTTTCGATTATGCTGTGCAGTAAGAGACAAGCAGCACGACTTGTTGCTGGAAGGCTGACTGAACGGGCAGCCAAATGCCATATTTGCCTCCATATATCCTGTTGAAGTCGACACTCTTTGGACCATAGAGCGCAGCTATAGAGTCATTGTTAGTATTGGGTAGGCCCAGACGCGGCTCGACATCTCACCTTGCGCAGGCAATTAGGGCCCAAGACGCTGTGATGGTATTTTTGTCTCCAGCAAAGCCAACAAGGTCTACGAGAAGCTCGCCAACCTCACTGTGACTCAGCGCATTGGTTACAAGCATGAATGGAACTAGTTGCAAGGCAGTTCGAACAACTCCGGTATGTTGCGACTTGAGCTTGATTCTGATGGGATTTGGATCCTGTTGGATCCGTCGCCTTTTCCTAGGTTGCTCTCTATTGTCGGCATCGTTGTCGACGGTATCCTTTTTAGGACGTAACAATATCGCCTCTAAGAGAGCAAGGTTCTGAACTACTGCCCAGTGGCTTTCTCCCTCGATATTGTGAGGACGGAGTCCAAATAAGCCAAGTTGCATGACATGCCCTCGCGATGGTGATGGGGTAAAGGTCAAATCAGCAAGTTGTAGACGAAATGCCTCGCTTCGTTTAGAGTACTCCTGCCATAGAGGCTCGGTCAAGTTTTCCAATTCATTGCGAACAATTGCGTCCCAAAGATTGACCGCAAGATGCTCCAGATGTAGATGCATAAGATATATGCTCCTGCATATCTCATTCCTCAGAGCTTTGATGAGTTCATCCTGAGAGACCTTTTCCGCGCGCCACCAGTAGCCCATATGAGGTAGCAAGTCTTTGGCTAAAGCAATCGCGTCGTCTAGCTTGTCTGCTTCAGTGGCTCGAAAGACTGTGTTGATGATTGAGAAGCACAGTGTCTGCGTGGAACCGGGGCTAAGGTGCTTGGTATTCAAGACTCTCAGGGCTAGGTTGACAATGTCTTGCGCTCCCCGAAGGATCGGGGCATTGGCTGCTGAGACTAGGTGGTAGAGTCCTTCGAGAGCATCTTTCAACGGGCTACCTTCTCTCTGACGTTGGGCTTGTGTTGCCGAGTTTGACCTTGGCAAGGATCGAGAAGAGGCAGTCGGTGCGGGAGAAGGCCTCGTAGTGTGAGGCAAAGAAGCTGTGTTGGATTCACTCGGAACAAGATGGTGGGCAATATCGAGAAATAAGTCGACACAGGCCTGCCATGGCTCTGCCTTTTTTCTGGCAAAGAGCTCAGCATTAGCCGGCCGAGACACAATTTCTGTCAATGCTTTGACATAATCTTGCAGTAGCGGCCGTACAAAGTCTTCATCAGGTCCAGGCAAGACTTGAGTGATGTGATCTATGACGGCAAGCATCGTCTTTCGTCCTACCTTGGCGGCTCCACGGCTTGCTGCCATCCTGACTGCGGCCGCGCATTTGGACAACCGCGTTGCGGCAGTATTCGCCGTCGACTGTGCCTTTTTCTTGTCATAATAGTTTGGCTTTTCACGGAGCACAAAGTTAAATATGGCTTCGAATATCTCGTGGTAGCTTTTGTCTCCTAGATCAGATCTGGACAATATTAGAGCTGGGGGGACACCATGACACAGGGGAAGTAAGTCATACAGATTCGCTGATCCATTCCTCGCTTTCAAAAATTGGGACAGATCTTGAGACGAACATTAATAATACTAAACGAGATTTGGGCAGCTGTGGCTCTTCACGTACCATCTAGAGCCTTCTCACGATCTTTCACGCCGCCTGATTTCACCCTGGCTGGAGTCACGGTTAGTAAGAATAAGACACCCAACATTATAAGACAAGGCGATGTACGCACTCGCCAGGAGCATGACGCTCGACCCGAGAGAGGACGCCATTGTGATTATTGCATTCAGAAATAGAAAAAGAATCGCCAAGTTTAATCTCTATGATATGGATGACTATTGAAGGCTTGCTGATGCGTATCGAGTTTCTATATGTACTTTGGCCATGGAGTGGTTCGCGTCGCGACAAGTGCTTCAGCCGTCAATAAGCCGTTAAAGCAGCAGCAGCAGCGGCAGTGCGTATGAGTGTGTGTCTATGGTGAGAGTATCATAAAGAAGGAAAAAAACGACATGGATTAAAAAGAAGGGAAAAATCACGGGAAAAGAAAACAAGCTATTTATAAGAACAAGGCGACTTTTTACGCTCAAATCACGAACAATTCACTTGTCTCCAGGCTTTCCACGAGCTGCGGCCCGTTGCCTAGAACTGCGTTTTGCGCTAGGCGCAAGCGTGGACTTGTTGATGTGCCGGCAAAATCCTCACCGCCTTCCCAAAGGGCGCCGCGAACGAGGCTGGCAGAATCGCCAAAATATCCAGAAGCTCCAATCCACCAACACGGTCGCTTTCTCAGGCTGGCACCGATTTGCGCGTCTGGCGGTTCTGGGCGGCTCCCGTTATCGCGACTTATTCCAATTCCAATATGCAATAGCGTTTGATTGCCAAGATGGCCGAGATTACGACACTAGACGCCCTCCAGGCGCTGCACCGCGAGCTGTTGACGCTGAGCAGCGGTGGGGCAGCAGCTCTGACAACTTGAGCAACGAGCTGCTGCTTGAAATATTCGAGAAGGAGTTGGGGAGGCTGTGGGAGCGTCCGAAGAAGAGCGAAAAGAGCCGCACTACGGTGAAGACCGGTATGATGCACGACTTTGCAAACCAGCTAGGGAACGACGTGGGCTGACATCTTCTAGGCAAGGTCTCTATTGACGGCAACGAGTATTCGGTCAACGACAAGTTCCAGCAGGATGTGTTTGCGCTATCGGACGAGATCGACCTTGACGAGGTGGAAGCTGCCAGATACCTGCTCGACTCTCAGGATGATGTCTCTGTGCTGGGGCGATCGCTTCTCGAGTGTGCCGTGATCCGATTTCACCAGCAGCGCAAGTACGCACTGGATTCTTTCAGGCTCTTCCTGGAGTTGAATAACCAGGACTACGATGGAGAAGAGCCGAGCGCGTTAGAGGCCATCAAAGTCTACGTTGATACCCGCCTACTGCGAAAAACTCATAGTGGATCAAAGCGCCTTGCTTCGACTTGTTTACAGACCATGGTTGAAATCAAGTCATGGCTACAAAAGCTGGGAGAAAAAATGACGGCTGCTCAGACTCTGGGTAACGTGCCCACAGACGATTTACCAGAGGAGCTAGAAACTGTAGAGTTCTCTCGCGTGAGCCTGATTCAGCAGCACGAAGCTTTGGGTGTCATCTTGTGCGAGTGTGTGGATAAGAGGCAGGCCGAAACCGCCGAGTTTACAGAATTCATCTCCGTGTTGAAGAGGTGGGATAAGTACGATACATTACTAGGTCAGTTCCTTCATCATGCGCGTCTCTCCAGCAGGTGTTTTAACTAATGTGGATCTTCTCCGAATAATAGTCCACCTCGTCCCAGCAATTGGCGCCTACATGTCTGTCTTTGCATCATCTGAAGGAGGCTATGACTTGAGGCAAGGAAGAGAGCTGAACACAAAGATTTTCCCACCCTCAGATGACTCCACCTGGCCTCTTCCCTTTCTACATGCTACAGTTCGTGCCTGGTGGCTTGCAGAGTATAGTGGATGGTATCTGGACGATCCTCCCGAATCTGCTATCCCGCCAGGCACTGACCTTGATGAAGGTATGGTTTTCTCCTCGTGATTGGTGCTTCAACTCGGCTAACTTTGACACAGAGGATCGTCAGAGGTCAAAGCAGTTCTTAGACTCACTAAAAGATGGCGCGTTTGACTTCATGCTCTCGGTGGCTGGAGATATTCGATCTCCAGACTGGCACGACTCGGTTCGGGCCGGCATGCGGAAATGGCTGCAACGAAAGTCATCACCATTGGTTTCCGAGCGAACTCAATTTTCCAACTTCTTTCAGCTATGTTTAATGTCGCAGCTAGAGGTTTTCGTTGATGCCTTCATAACCAATCTACCTGATGTCCTTCGAAAGCTCAGAGTGGAAGAAGATGAGCAGCGCCAGCTCAGCCAGACACACGAACAAGACCTGGATTTGGAGAGGTTCCTTTTAATCATCGCATACGCTTATGAGGGGCGACCTGATGCCTCTGCAAACTTTTGGCAGGACCCAGACAGCAATCTCGCTGGATTTATGCACTGGGCTTCCCGGAGAGCCTCAACGCCGTTAGTTGCAGCTTTTTGCGAGATGCTCCAGGCTATTTCCGTAAATGACGAATGTGCCACCGCAGCCCATGAGTTCCTCCTGGACGAAGGCCACCACTCGTCGGGCAAGATGAGAAGGACTCAGTCCCTGACATGGGCTCAGATATTCAAAGAGCTTGATTTCTTCTCCGACAAGATTAAGCAGAAGCCTACTCCAGCCCAGACAACTAGATTTCGGGGCGGAAAGCCGGCTGCCGATGTCATAGAAACCGAGCCTGAGTCATCCATGATGCTTGAATGCTATCTGCGCCTGATAACGAAACTGGCGAGCGAGAGTGAGATTACTAGACAGTTTTTGTTGTTGAACTCGGGCTACAATCTTGTCGATATGCTGTACGAGTTGGCTAGCAGTCCTATACCTTCTCAATTGCGTGGCTGCGTCTTTCTAGCCTTGAAGTCTCTGGTTAGCCGCAAGAGTCTTCAGGAGAACCATGCCATGTGGAGATGTCTGGAGAATTGGATCTCGGGTGGCTACGTTGGTGCAACAACTGCGGGCACGATACGGTCATTGCAACCAGCACCCCTGGTGTCAATGGATCGCATTTTCGACGAGATGAGCAACGGCTTTGAGGATCCCGAGTCCTTCATTAGGCTCTTGCTCGAACTGGTCACCCCCGCAAGCGATTCCAATCCTCTGAACGACGGGCTGCCATTTCCAGAGAACCTTGGTGCCAGTTCTCGAGCGCCTGGAATTGAAGTCTATAGCGATTTCGTGATTGGTCTTGTTTTTTCATCAAAGATCCAGGATCTCCAAGACGTTCACCAAACGAGAGTGCTCAGACTCAGCTGCCTAGAGTTTATACTTGCCTGCTTGACCACGTTCAACGAAGACCTCCTAGTTTTGGCGAATGAGACGAACATTGCCATCGACTCTTTAGTCTCGACGACGGATTTGGCGACGTATGTTAGGATGCACCCTTTTGCACGAGTGATGGAGTGGATGTTCAACGACAAAGTGATGACGGCCCTCTTCAACACCATTCACCAAAAGTCTGTCGATATCGGCAACGCGACTCCGGACTCACCGCTCATCTTGGGTGTGCTGCGTGCGATAGAGGTCATAACGAAAGTTTTAGACCTTGAAACGACCTACCTCGATCTTGTTCGTCCGCTAATCAAAACTCAGTCTGGTTCACGGAGGCAACCGGTCGCCAATGCTGCGTATGCCTCGTTCCAGGATGGACTGGTGACGAGATTGAATCTTGTGGTAGATTTGGGCAAGTACTGCGGCATAGGTCACCCTGACTTGACTTTGGCCTGTCTCAAGTTGCTGGAGAAGATGTCTTCATCGTCCAAGATCACAGCTGCCTGGTCTGGGACTAGTCGCCACGCCCATAGAAACAAAGCAATCGTTGCCATGGAAGCAAACGGAGAGCACGAAGGCATATCGCGAGCGTTCATCGCCGAAGTGATGACACCTCTTGAAGCGGGGAGCGGATCAGATTCACCCCTCTACATAACAAAGGTGTATATCTTGGACTTTTTATATCAGTGTCTTCGAATGACACCAAAGGAGCCTACCATTGCGCACTTGCTGCTAGGTTTCAAATGCGGATTGGACTCGCTCTCGGTTGAAGTCAACAGCTCTTTTGCATCCCGCACCTCACTGTTTCACAGCATATTGGGACTCCTGCTAGAGTCTCCCTCTAACGATGCACTTGGTGGCATGAGACAGTGGTTGATTGGCATCAAATCTCGCGTGATGCGCATCTTGAACATCCTTTGGAGCTCACCACTGTCATCCGCAATTGTCGTCCGAGAGCTTCGAGAGAATGAACTTCTCTTCCATCTTCTTACTCGTGAGACGGTTATCCAACCAGACTTGTCCTGGGAAGGCCAAACTGTTGGAAATTCGCAGTTCCCAATGACGGATGGGGCCGTGACGCTACTTGAGTTTCTGACTCTTCGAAGCATGACGATGGAATACATAGCCATGGAACTTTGCAAAATAGCCCAGGGACGTATGCCCGGTGTGAAGAGACGCATATTTGATGCCCTCAACGGCCAAATTGTTTCAGAGAGCAATGAGACGATACAAACCCCGACTGTATTTGATTTGTTCGACTTCCTCCTACCAGACGGATTTTGGGAGATCCCGCCGCCGTCGATTCAATTCTACAAAGACCTGGATCTCTCTGCATGCCTGGAGCACGATGCCGATGGCAACCAAGTATACAACCTGGAGCGAGTTAGAGAGATCCTTTTGCTAAAGAGAGGAGAGGCGCAGCAGAATGTGGTCATTGCGGCTAATGACATGGCGCTTATCGAAAGAGAAGAGGTTATGATTATGGAGTATCTTATTTCGTCTGACAGGCAAAAACAAATTGCCTCGCAATGCCTCCGAGTCTTGCGGTCATGGATCAAGGTGTTGCTGGTCATGGTTGAATCTTGTGACTACAAAGGTGCAGCACAGACGTCATTCTTCCTTCAAGCATTGCAGGCTATTCTGCCGAGTCTGGAAATGTTTGCTTCAGATCGTCCAGAGGAGGCCTTGGAGCTGGCCAAGCTGGCAAGGGTCTTGCTCTTCAAGCTTGATCTCTCGCCTCTTTCAACTGAGGACAAGAGTAATGGAACTATCGGCAATCTGGTCAGCGACAAGCTCTACCAGCTGTTCCAAACCTGTCTCCAGGCCATTGGCAAGTGGGCAGGCTCTCCTCAGTTGAGATCTGTCTATTACGAAATTTGCTACCGCTACCTGACGGGCATGTCAGAAGATGTTGGACCACTAAGCGCTAGCCGCCCAAAGACGTTCAAGACTGTTCAGGTATATGGTGAGCGACTCATCAACGTCGTTTGCGATGATGCCTACTGCGGAGAGCCAGCATGCCAGACGTCGGCCCTCATCTTCCTGGGCGCTTTAGTTCACATGGACAGCCAAGAACGAGAGAGCTACATTGTTGAGACGCTTAACAAGCTGAATTTCATTGGTATTCTCATTGACTCTCTGCGAAATATTATGAAGGAATGGCATGATGTCTTTGCTTCTAGTACGTCCCCCGTTCCCATTTTCTCAGAACCCTAAAGCCCTTGTCAGATACTCATGCTAACGATCCTCGTGTCCAGACAATACTGATCAGCAAAACTTCCAAAATGCCCGCCTCTCCATCATCCTCCAGCTGGCCCAGTCTCGCACGGGTGCCAAGTACATCCTCCACGCCAACCTTTTCCGCACCCTGGAAAACTCTGGTCTCTTTGCCGCCGACCCTGAGCTGCAGATTGACGCAGCAAACCCCCGCGCCCTGGAGCAACACTA
This sequence comes from Trichoderma pleuroti, assembly GCA_001721665.1. NCBI lineage: Eukaryota > Fungi > Ascomycota > Sordariomycetes > Hypocreales > Hypocreaceae > Trichoderma > Trichoderma pleuroti. The sequence continues at coordinate 33,446 of MDJU01000319.1, forward strand.
CGACTTACTTGCCAGAGTTGTCCGAATCATTGGCGCAGCCATCCTCAGCCGCGGCAATAACAACGTGACGCAAGGACGCAAGTTCCTTACCGATCACCGCATGCTTGTCAGCCACGCTTTGAAGCGCAGCGCCGGCATTGGCACGGGGAATGAAGACCATCGCCTAGAGGAGCGGATTGAAGAACTCGCCGACGCACTGGTGGTCGTCATTGCTGCAACAAGCTTCTTGGAAGTAAGCCAATTCAAGCCAGTTGAGCCCCCCCCTTTTTTTTAGGTCTTCTGACCTTTTTGAGAGAATTACGTTGGGAAGTGCTAACCTTATCTCTATAGTTTGAAAATGATATCCTGCCAGAGCCCAAGCAGCTTGACCACGCGCTGTTTCATTAGGAGAGAAGAGATGAAGGGGGGGATCTGGGTTTTTATTAAGGTTTTTTTTTTAGAAATATGTAAGGCATGATAATGGCAAGGTGCTTTGTATTTTTGTGGTTTTTCTTTTTTGTTAATTCTTGATTTTGAGGTTGTTTGCTCGTTTTTTTTTTCTTGAATCAAGTAAGAAAAGATGGGCGTTTGCATGGAAGGAAATTGCGCAGACATGACATGAACCATACATATATGATTCATAGGAATGCAGTAGCAGGGGCAATTGCAGTGGAGAAGGAGAAAGCAAGTCGTCTAGAGACAATAGATGTCTATACCTAGCAGTAGCTTTATCAAGATGCAGTCACTGACACAGTGAAACACGTTGATGTGGCGAATGCTTTAGTCATCACATGCAAACTTGTTACAAAGGGACATGAAAAAGTAGATGGTCTGCAAATTTAGTATATTTTTCTCTTTTTTTGTAGTGATGGTAACGCTATATATAAAGAGGTCATATGCAAGCCTAAATATTTATGCGAATGCAATCGAGAGTCTAGCGGCTTCTGCTGCAGTGGGGAATAGAAGAGGGGTAACAGTTCTTGATATATAATGTGTCTGTGCCCTTGAGATGTATCGCTGGAGTCGTGATGGCGTTGCCCGAATGGTATATGGAGAGTATTTCGGTGACGGCGAGACGGATAAAAGAGGCGCCATTTGGGGAGGTATCCGTACAAACAGGTAGTGGTATCATGTTCGTAATGCGTTGTTAATAAAAAGAAGAAGAAAAAGTATGGCGCTATTATTCCATGGCTTGGGCCTTGCGTTTGCCTTGGCGCGTCCTCGTCATCAGTTTGAGCTCTAGCGGCCAGTATCCTTTTGTCTTGGTTGAGTAGTTTTCACGAGGCTTCATGTCAATCTTTGCTCTGCACATGGGGCATTTGCCCCTTGTTGATTCGATGCTAAGCGAGGAGTAGAGGCATTGGGCACAAAATAGGTGTCCTAGGGGATTTGTTAGCCGTCTGTGTGATTATATGTCTATAGCTTGTAGGTTCAAGGCAACAAGGCTCAACGTACCACAATGCGTGAGAGTCAGTCCCGTCACGTCGTCCATGCATATTACGCACTGGAACGAAGACAGTTTGACTCTGTTATCCACCTCTGGCTTTTTGAGCTCCTCGGGAACGTCGTTGACTTCGGTGAGATCAATCGTAGTAAAGTCCTCGTGTTTCAAATCAGAGCTCGACCCAGGCCTCGGGGGCGTGGAGCCGAACAAGGGCCAGTTGTCGCCGTCGTCGTCATCAATCACGGTATCTAGGGACGTGGGCTGAGCGGCAGAAGTCGAGACCCTCCGCCGTTTGCTGGCATTTGGCGTGGAAGCTGAGGAGTCGTGATCTTCGGGCGGCTGAACCCGGCTGCGCAGCGATCGCCTTGATGTCGGGGGCATGGTGGCGAGTGTGGAGAGAGAAGACGGGTTGGCGGTATCGGCGATGGGCAGCGGGAAACCTGGAAAGCCGTCAAGCTCGTAGAAAAGGTCGTCGAGGGCGCTGTTGTCGCTATCGAAAGCGGCTTCAGCAGAGTTTGAGGGATGAGCGAAGCCTTGGCCAGAGGCTGGAGGCGAGGCTGGAGTATCGGCCGTGGCGCTAATCCGGCTAGTGGACGTTGCTGTCGGCGCGCGGGCGTGATGGAGATGACGTGAAGAGGGCGCTGCGGACGCCGAGGTGGCAGCGGAGGAGGCTTGCAGAGCGGATGCAGAGGTCGCGACTGAGGCCGGAGGTGGCGCAGGAGAGCTGCCGGCGTCGAAGGGGAAGCGAAGGTCGGGGGGAACGTCGCGGCAGCTGCGGCGGTGACTGGAGCAAGGGCGGCGGCGGAGTGAAGGGCGACAAGGAGGCGATGTCGCTCAGGTTAAAAGTAAAGGCTCTGGCAGCAAGGACTCCGATGTTTGGTGCGGCAGAATCATCCTGCGGCCAGTCGGTTGGCTGGTCGAGCTGGGTGCGGTAGGGGGACCAAAAGCCCGTCGACTGCGGGCCAAACAGCAGCGGATGGCGGTCAAAGGTCGAGTTGAGGGGCGAGTAGGGATCAGGCTGCAGCGTGGTGAGGCTGTCGAGCGAGGCTGGGAATGGCCGTGGAGAGGCAAATCCGGCGAGGTGTGAGTGCGAGTGCGAGTGTGAGTGTGAGAGCGATCGTTCCGACAGGAATCGGCCGAGTGGCGAAACCTGAGGCAGCGGCGGCAACGGCGGCAGAATCCGGCGGGCGGTGGAGGCGGAGGGAAATGGTGAGGCAGCAGCAGCAGCAGCAGCAGCAGCGGTAGTAGAAGCTGAAGCAGATGCAGAGGCAGATGCAGAGGCAGTGGCAGAAGACGCCGGTGCAAACGCAAACGCAAACGCAGAGGCAGAGGGAGAGGGAGAAGCAGCCACGGGAGACGCTGGGGTTGGTGAAAAGGGAAAAGAGAGTCGCTGCGGCGGCGCGGTGGATGGCGAAGTGGTGGCAGTAGAAGGACCAGAGGCAGGATTAGCGGTTGAAGCCAAAGCAGAAGCAGAAGCAGAAGCAGAAGCCGAGAACAGAGAAGCCGCAGAGAGCGCAGGTGGCCGCGCCGAGCGATGAAAAGGCGAAGAAGCGGAAGCCGATGCTGAAGCTGATGCTCGTGCCTGTGCCTGTGCCTGTGTCCGTGTCTGTGCCATCGGTGGTTGTGCTGATGGCGGCAACGTCGATGTCGATGTCGATGTCGATGCTGAAGCCGTCGACAGGCCCAAGTCAAAGCCAGAGCCCGAACCAGATGTCCGGCGGGGAGCCATTGATTGACGCATTTCCCTTGTCGAATCGCCAGACCAGGGGAAAAAAAACAGACGGACCAAGATGAATGCCAGACAAACACCAGCGAGGTGCAGGCGAAAAGGGCAGCGGCGAGTGGGAATACAGGCTCTCGGATAGATTAGATGCTAATAATCAATCACCGGATATCATGGGCGCTAATGCTTTGCATCGTGGCATATCATTGTCTTTTCTATCTCGACAGCCAAGCACGGAGGGGGCTTTAAGTCAAGACGGAGGAAATGGTAAAGAAGAGAGGAGACACCATGATTACTAGCATCAAACACCGGGCAAAGGCAAAGTAAAATAAACAGGAAAACAGGAAAAACAGGAAAAACAGGAAAAAGGAAAAAAGAAAAAAAGAAA